>CAUYPK010139407.1:0-16040 GCA_963574355.1 Loris lydekkerianus
GGCCATGAGCACCTAGACCTGTTCCCAGCATGCCCTGCCTACAGGTGCCTAGACCTTCTCCCAGCATGCCCTGCCTACAGGTGCCTAGACCTGCTCCCAGCATGCCCTGCCTACAGGTGCCTGGACCTGCTCCCAGCATGCCCTGCCTACAGGTGCCTAGACCTGCTCCCAGCATGCCCTGCCTACAGGTGCCTGGACCTGCTCCCAGCATGCCCTGCCTACAGGTGCCTGGACCTGCTCCCAGCATGCCCTGCCTACAGGTGCCTAGACCTGCTCCCAGCATGCCCTGCCCACAGGCGCCTAGACCTGCTCCCAGCATGCCCTGCCTACAGGTGCCTAGACCTGCTTCCAGCATGCCCTGCCCACAGGCGTCTGGACCTGCTCCCAGCATGCCCTGTCTACAAGCACCAAGGGGCCAGAGTGCCACCATCTTTTTCCCCTGAGAGCCTCCTCACTCCCACCTGAGCATTGTATTCAGTAAATATTTATTGGACCGAATTGAGGGGTAATGTCAGAAGTTTGAGCAATCCCTGTAGTTTTTCACTGTGGCTGAGACAAAGCATTCTGTGACAAGCCAGGGAGAATTTAATTTGCACCCTCAGAAAGCAAGAAAACCAAATTCTTCCCTTCCAAAGCTGAAATGCTGGGAGAAGAAGGAGGAAGTAGGGTATGCTGGGATGGCAGTTACCTAAATGAGTCATAATATCAATTAGACCCTCTCTCAAAAAGATACTGACTTTGCCCCAGCTTTTTCTGCAGCCTCTTTGTGTTCGCTGTGCCTTGTTCTTTCTAAATAATAGAGGGGAAAAGAAAAATCTGTACCCTGGGACAAAATTGAAGGCATGTGTATTGTCCTGTGTCTTTCCCCTCTAAGCCAGGTAGTCCTAATAAGGACAGCTGTGAGCTACTTAGCCATGAAGGGTGATTTACATCTTCGAGATGCTTTAGGGAAACTAAAGGAAAGCAAATAAATACATAAAGTGAATCATTCCATTTTTATTATACAGAAATAGCAGTGTGACCCTCCAGGAGGGCTCTAACACAGGGCAGCTCCTGGAGGACACCTCCCTGCCGCATTCAGCTGGATGCTGTGGGGACGCCCACTGCCTGCTGCTAATGCTGCAGCCTTCACGCATCTGTTTCCTTCCCAGCCGCGCTGGCAGAGATCACTGAAATGGTGGCACAGCTCCATGGTACGATGATCAAGATGGAGAATTTCCAGAAGCTGCATGAACTCAAGAAGGATTTGATTGGCATTGACAATCTGGTGATTCCAGGCAGGGTAAGCAGAAGTGGTCTGGTATGCCTTGGAGAGGAAGCCAGAAAGGAGACACTGAAAAGACTTAAATAGGAATGTTTTGAACCCAGACACTCCCAAGGTAAGATGTCCTCCTCCTGTAGAGGCTTCCTTCCTCCTGAGAGGCATTCGGAAGCACAGGAGTGATCAAAGTCACTGTGTAAGAAGACAGTAAAGTATTCCTGACCTCATGTTCTGCGTTTTTTTCTTATGAATTGATTTGCTTATTTTTTCTCCCTACCATATTCCAGAGAAATTGTGAAATAGCTTATTTTTTTAAATCCAGATAAATGAAAATGGAAGATAAAGGGAAAAAAAAAATTGGGTAAAATAGAATATAGTGATATAAAGCCAGAGAGAAAGTTCTTAAAAGTATGCTGGAATTCCCATGCAAATGAATAAAGCCTTTGGAAACTGGAAAAAAAACAATCCCATGCAAAAATGGAATTTTGTCTTCTGGGCTAGAGTTCTGTGGCCTCATCATAGTTTACTGTACCTTCAATTTTCTGGGCTCAAGCCATCCTCCTGCCTCAGCCTCCCAGATAGCTGGGACTACCAGCATGCATCACCAGGCTCGGCTAATTTTTAAAATGATTTTCAGAGATAAGAGTCTAGATATGTTGCCTAGGCTGGTCTCAAACTCCTGGGTTCAAGTGATCCTCTTGCCTCAGCCTCCAGGGTCACTGGGACTGCAGGCGCCTGCCACTGTGCCCAGCTAATTTGTTTTTTGTTCCTACAGAATCTCACTACGTTGCTCAGGCAGGTCTCAAGCTCTTGGCATCAAGCAGTCCTCCCAAAGTGCTGGCATTACAAGTGTCAGCCACCATGCCCAGTCAGAAAGTATCTTTTAAAGATGTGATGTTCTGTTCATAATTTAATTTTAATTCAAAATTCAAATAACATTTTAGATAGAAGACAATTCTGAGAAAGATGTGAGTTCCCTTGGCTATTAACCACCTGTCCAGCCCTTCCCTTGGACACAGATCATTCGCAATGAGCAGGGCTTCTGTCAGATGCACTTTCCAGGCCATGGCAATTTAGAAAATGTGTAAAAGGCGTACCTTTCTCAAACTCCCTTCCTAAGAAAGAGTCATTGCCGAGGAATCAAAAATGCTCCGTTGCTACATCTCAGCAGATCTCTCCATGGCATCTTTACCCTTGTAGTACCTCCATTTTAAACCTCACATCACCTGGGTCTGGGAGAGAACTTGAAGGCATGTCCATCTGCAGCTGCCCTGCCCTAACATCAGGGGCCTGGCTCTTACCTGACACATAGCTGCCATGGAACCTAAATCACTTAATTTAGGGCACCTGAGGGAAGTGCCCTGTGTGTTTGGGTATTTCTGTCAGGAAGCTAATTGCACAACTGTCCAGAAACCAAGTTGTTAGAGGTCTTTAGAAGAGTTACTCGGTGGTGCCCTGTGAAATTAAAAGTGCAATTCACTCCATCTCTGCTGGAGAGAAGATGATGCCAGGCCTGGCACACACCAGCCCTGTCTCCCCATCACAAGGAATCCTTAGAAAAGCCCAGGGGGTCAGTGTCATTTTCTCTTAACTTTGAACTTATAAAATATTTAGCACATTCTGCTATGTGGTAAACAGAGCATTTGTAAAGAGTTTATTTTGAGGCGATATTTCCCAGGTGCCAGGATGACAGAAAGTTCTAACAGACACATCTGCCTCTCTTTTATTCTAAAACATGGTTGCTGCTTTTTAAGAAGCAGGGTTTTAAATCATGGAGAAGTTCCTATAGCCACAGGATTCTGACACAGCTTCTCCGTCTTCCAGGGTCCCTTGTGTCACTCTTGACAGTCCCTCCTTTGGCAGCCAGCTGGAGTCCTTGTCATCTCTCCCACAGTGTAGCCTAAGGGTCACATGCTAGTCTCTCCCCTCAGAGAGGCCTCAGCAGGCTCATTAACTTGAGCCTCAGTTTCCCCACCGGTGGGTGGAAGAGCCAGGTTCCTGGGAAGGGGCGAGGAGAGGCCTGGAGACCTTTGTGCAGTGCCCAGGCAGAGCCAGTGTGCAGTTACTTGAAGCTGAGCATTGTGGTTTTGCCGTGCAGAGAAGGCAGGTCTCCACATGGGCGCAGGTTTGCTGGCTCTCAGTGACGCTGGTTTGTCCTCCACAGGAGTTCATCCGCCTGGGTAGCCTTGGCAAGCTCTCAGGGAAGGGGCTCCAGCAGCGCATGTTTTTCCTGGTAAGTGGCTTGAGCTGCCGGTCCTCACGGTCACCTGGGGCAGGCAGGGCACCCGGGCTGTCCAAGTAGGGGGAGCTAGGGACGGGTACTGAGAGCAACGTGTGGTAATGAAAGATGTGAGAAACCTACTCATGGCACACGCTGGCTTCATCTCCCCTGCGCTTCTCCCGGTTCTAGTTCAACGACGTCCTGCTGTACACAAGCAGGGGGCTGACGGCCTCGAATCAGTTTAAAGTCCACGGGCAGCTCCCGCTCTACGGCATGACGGTGAGTGTCCCATGAGGGCCTGGGGCAGGCAGCAGGTGCAGACACAGTGCTGGCTTCTGCCAACACTCTCCTGGGGTTGGGGAGAGACAGCTCTGTGGGCCCTTGCTGCCTCTGGTTTTGGTTTTTTTGAGTTAGAGCCCTTCCCCCCATGGGCCTTCTGGTTCTTCCCAGCCCTGCTCAGCAGTGCCACTCCACTTCACACCACTAGTCGTGCCAGTCCAGGGAGGCCTGGAAACACCTGGCATGTAACCCCATGGTGACATTGTGAACTCTTATCCCACAGATCGTGGAGAGTGAAGATGAGTGGGGGGTGCCGCACTGCCTCACCCTGCGGGGCCAGCGGCAGTCCATCGTCGTGGCTGCCAGGTAACTGGGTGACCTGCCTCTTCCCTGTCTGCCCTTTGACCTGCTGTGTTCAACGTGCTGACTCTTTCTCTGTCTCCAGCTCTCGGTCTGAGATGGAGAAGTGGGTCGAGGACATCCAGATGGCCATTGATCTGGCAGAGAAGAGCAGTGGCCCCACCCCTGAGTTCCTGGCCAGCAGCCCCCCAGACAACAGTGAGTGCAGCCCAGCAAGCCACAAGGAGTCCACAAGGAGTGGAGCCTGCTCTGGTGTAGAGAGGGAGGACGTCATTGCATTTAAAACCACCTGTTGAGTAGGGTGCATGTCCATGCTCTGCATTTGTGTTGGAAGCTAAAAGTCAAGGATCTTCCTTTTTCTAAAAGTACACCTTGAAAACAGTATTTGGGAGCAGGGAAGCCATCTTTTCCAGGCCACTTGTCACACAGTGTCCATGGAGAGGTCATGAGGTCATCCTTGTGGAATGAGAGAGGCTGCAGACCAACCTCTCTTGTGTGGAAGGGCTCCCTGGCTGGGGCTGGTGGGACACCCTTCCTTGAGTGGAGGCCTCATTAGCTTCCTGATTAGTGGGTCCCATGTGTGACCACTGAAAACCTCCCAAGCTTCTAGCACCTTCCTCAGCACTTTATGGGTGTCAGGAGAAGTCTGCCCCTCCTGGGAGGAACAATCAGAAGTGCTACCCTTTGCCTGTGTCCTGCAGAGTCTCCTGATGAAGCCACAACGGCCGACCAGGAGTCAGAGGATGACCTGAGCGCATCCCGCACCTCTCTGGAACGCCAGACGCCTCACCGCGGCAACACCATGGTGCACGTGTGCTGGCACCGCAACACCAGCGTCTCCATGGTAGACTTCAGCATCGCTGTGGAGGTACTGGCCCAAGAGGAGTGCTCCCAGGCTCCCGGCCCAGGGGCCCAGTGGCCAGCTTCTGTGCCTGCCAGTGACAGTCCTGCCCAGCAGGAGGCAGCCAAAGCCATCCAGGGCTCCCCCACGCACCCATGGTTACCACTGAGCCGGGATTGTCCTTCCATAAATGCAAGCAACATCTCATGGTTTTCATTAGCCCCTTGCCCCTGGGGGATTTCTTCTCTCCCATTTCCTTTCCAATCCCTGAGTTAGCCTAGAAAATGGGCCCCAATGTACAGCCACGGACAGCTTCACCTGCCATGGTCCTCACGTCCTGGCGCCATCCCATGAACTTAGGTTCATGGTGAAGGAGGAGAGTCAGCAAGATGGCTGGCAGGGCCCGCCGGGGTCTGGGTTATAGCTCATGGAAGAACCTGAGGGGAAGGGTGCAGGACTATCCTGTGAAGGGCGGAAGAGGGTGGTCCCTCTCCCTTCGTACGGGGATATAGCCAACATTCCTATATCAGAAGACAATAATAAGAGAAATTCAGTCATAGTCTTATGTGACGCAGGGGCCTTCAGAATGAAGTCGCCCAGACACAAGGAAGCTGTCCTGTATGCTGTGAGCCGGTGTGGCGTGCACAGAGCGTAGGGAGTGTTGGGGGAGCGGCCTGGCCCTTCAGGTTCTTCTTGGCTTAAAGCTTTTCTTCCTCCCAGCATGGGGGCAGCAGCCCTCTAGAATGGGGGCCATATGGCCTACTGTCAAGCAGAAGAAGGTTAGAGTCCGATTTCTAGTTTTGTGGCTATCTTTGGGGAGAGGGATCCTCACTTCTATGGCTGGCCTCAGGGAGAATGGGTACACAGGACAGGAGGGCAGAGATTCTGCTTCTGAGGCCTTCACTTGGGAGTATCATTCTGGGCCCAATACCTGGACATCAGCTTGGATAACGATTCTATCTTGGATCAGATCTTTTCTAGACCATTCTTCAGTCCATAGCTATCATTCAGAACACTTTAAGCCCAGACAGTTGTCTTCCTCTCCCATAGGCAGTGGCACCTGCCCCAGGTTGATGTAAGGCCTTGTCTCTTGCCCCGTTGCCTACAGAATCTCTGCCCAGGCCCTGTGCTGGGGCTCTGTCGCCAAACATGCCTGGCCCAGACAGTGCCCAGTAAGGGACTTGAGCCCCAGACGGTTATCTACTGGCTCTTCGAACCAACAGTATTGGAAATGGGCCATATCTCCTCCCGGATGGTATCTAGGGCATCTCAAAGTCATCTCTTGAAGTGACCTTCACAGCTGCATGGACCCGCCTTTACTACTTCCTGCTACAGCTAGTATTCCAGACCCACGCCTGCTTCCAAAGACGTCCCCACGGGGACACATCCAAAGTGCAGGCCACACCCTTCCTGCCCAGCTGGCCTCGAATGCAGGACTCTGTCACATGGGCTCCCAGTGTGCCTGGGCCACATCAGGTGTGACGCTCCTTCTGGGCCTCTCCTCATCTTCTATAACCTGGTGTATACAGCGCCCTTCCTTCCTCTGCCTTCTGCCAGGCTGAGGGGTCTCCTTGGGTGGGGACTGTCACAGTAGGAAGGGGCTCTAGAAGAGGGAGCAGGGAAAACCAGTGGTCATCACGTTAGAAAAATCCCAATCCCATCAGATCTGGTCTGTGTCCTGGTGAAGCTGGTGGCAGTGCAGAAAGCATGTGTGAAGTAGACTGTCATAGACTTCAAGACTTTTAAGGTTCCTAGAGGCACCCAGGCCATTCAAGAAGGCAGCAAATACCTACATCTGATCCAGGCGGCCCAGAAACACCTCCTCAAGCTCAGCCTTTTAGGGTACCAAGGACATAGGGCCACCAGGGCAGGCCCACTGGGCCACATTCCTTGACTTTTGCCTCTTGGCCCACAAGGTATGAAATATTTACCATCCAGCCCTTTGAGTAAAGTTTGCCAACCCTGGTCGAGAGTGGGAAAGTGAGCCCCACACTGGTGTGGTTTGATGGTGGCAGTATGCAGGTACACACTTGTGGGATCAGCTGTTCTGTAAACGTCCCTGTCATGCCAGGAGTCACCTCACATCCCCCAAGCTGCACTGCACCAGCCTGGTGTCCGCAGTGGGCTGCCCTGGTCTCCCTGACAAGCAGGCGAGCCCTGCCCCCAGGGCCTCTGCCCTCTTCCCAACAGGCCCACACTCCAGTCTCTCTCCTTGTATGACAGCAGTGAGGAAGGGGCATGTTTTGGGACAGGGGGCAGATATGCCAGCCTTGACAGAAAGGTGTGGGCGGGCCATTAAGCTCTGAGGCTCCCTGTTGACATAGGGGCTCTGATACTGGGGCAGCCATAGTGCGACAACTAGCGGAGGGTCTGAAGTGATGGTCATTCTCTGGAGCTGTGGACAGGGGTAGCAGGAGGTTCTCCAGCTGCCTGGATGGGGACCAGGAGGACGCAAGGAACAGGTAGAGTCAGGGATGGGAATAGTATTCGTCCCCCACAGCAGCCTAACATAGTGCCACAAACTGGCTAAAGCAACAGTTTGTTCTCATGGTGCCGGAAGGCAGGAGTCTAAACATCTCCCAGATGTCAGAGGATGTGGTTCCTTCTGGAGGCTCAGCAGGGAACATCCCTACCTCCCGTTAGCTTCTTATGCCTGCGGCCATCCTTGGCACCACCCTGTGCCTCCATGGTCTGAGTGTTCTTTGTGCTCAAATGTCCCTTCTTATGAGGACACTTGTCACAAGTTTGGGGTCCACTCTAATAGCTTCATTTTAACTTGATTACATCTGTGAAGACCCTATTTCCAATATTTCCAAACAAGGTCATGTTCACAGATAACAGTGTTTGGATTTGAGCTTATCTTTGGGGGGCACAATTCACCCCACAATAGGGAGTGGGGTTATGGGGCCTAGGAGAGCAGGGACTCCTTCAGTCAGGGAGCTGGGAGAGGTGGCCCCAGGCACAGCCCTGAGAAAGGGGTCTTCAGCTGGTTCTGGGTCAAAGGCAGCAAATGGAGACAGGCAGGAGGGTACAGGGCAGTGTGACGGGCACAGAGTAGGAGAGGCTGGCGATCATGGAGGCTGCTGAGACAGACCACTGGATGTACTTGGTAAGACACATCTAGTTGGAAAGGTAAGAGCAGAATCTAGCTGTTCAATGAACCTGCCTTAGAAAGTGGGCCTGCCAGTGGCCAGTCATTCCTGGCTTTGGTATGATAGTTCATGTATAACAGAAGAATGTTTTAGGCACTAAAAGATAGGAGTAGTTTTGGAGTATAAAAACACTATAGAAAGGGAAACATGCTCCTGTCCCCACCCCTTGGCATGTGACCTTGTCATTGCACAGCATCATACTGACACCTGCTGGGCCTGGGCCCCCCCCTGTCTGCAGGGTCCTTCTTATACCCATAGTTCACATCTGACTCCCCCAGCAAAGCCTGCCTGAGCAGCTGGAGGGCAGATGGTTCAACTTGTTTCCTCTCAGCTCAAGGCATGGGGTTCTTACGTACGTAGGGAACCCAAAAGGGCTGGGACAGAACAGACTCAGGTGTGTGTGTACTTATTGTGGCAAAATAGCTGTAACACTTAAATTTGAGTATTCAGTGGCATTAATTACCTTTGGAAGATTGGGCACCCCTCCCCCCACTTCACTTCCCACCTCTTTTGAGTCTTCCTTGGTGATGTCACTTTTGACAAAAGGACCAGACAGGCCAGCAGGTTGTCAAGAGTGTGGATGGAGGTGCTCTGTGCGCCTGCTCCCGGCCAGGCTGCTGGAGTAGTCACAAGAACGCCCCAGGACCTGCCCCCAGCATGCTGTGCCAGGCAGCAGACCTTGGGGAAGGAGTCAGCCCAGGTCTTGGTGGAGGGCGGGCATGGCTGCCCCCGGCCCACTAGGGGGCAGGCAGGAGCTGTCTTAGGGCCAAGTCCACAGCCTGCCTGCCTTGCCTCAAAGTGTTTTGAAGCCATGTGTCCAAAATCAAGGCATTGGCAGGGCAGCGCTCCCTCTGGGGCACCAGTAGAGCTGGATCTGCCCTTGCCTCTCATCTGGTGTGTGCTGGCCCTTCTGGGTGTTGTTCAACACGGAGACACACATCACGGCAGCTTCTGCCTCTGCTGTCCAGGCAGCCTCCCTGGGTGTCCCTATATTTATTCTCTTTAAAGGACACCACTCCCAATGGCGTTAGGGCCCATCCCCCGTGACCTCGTCATTAATTATACCTACTGACCCTGACACATTTTCAAATATGGTACAATCCAAGGCTAGGACTTAACGCTTATCTTTTGGAGGGACGCAATGTAACATGTAACAAGCGACAAAAACACATCATACAACATCATACAATCTTTGAGGGTTTCTCCACATCAGGGGAGGTCAGGGGTCCTGTTCTCAAGTCACAGACAATCTCAGGCTCACGCCCCTGGCTGTGACCCTGTTGGGGTAGGTGGCCCCATCTGTGCTTTCTACAGGCCTCTGTCTCTTTCAGAATCAGTTGTCTGGGAACCTGCTGAGGAAATTCAAAAACAGCAATGGGTGGCAGAAGCTGTGGGTGGTGTTCACAAACTTCTGCCTTTTCTTCTACAAGTCACACCAGGTGAGTGCCTCATGGGGCAGGCAACCCTCCTCTGGAAGGACTTGAGCTGACAGTGCTAAGCTCTTGGTGTCACGGGGTCCTGTGGGGAAGGCCACGTCCACCAGAGGCTGACATTAGTCATTTCCTGAAGGACCACAGTGCAGCAGCTGGGCCCACCTGCCCCCAAGGTGGGAGCTGCCTGGGCTCCCAGTGTCCCTGCTGAGGGAGGAGGACTGCCTCCTGAGGCTGCCTCCAGAGCCACTGTGTTCCCCCTTCCAGGACAATCATCCCCTTGCCAGCCTGCCTCTGCTAGGGTATTCACTCACCATCCCCTCAGAATCCGAGGACATCCACAAAGACCACGTGTTCAAGCTGCACTTCAAGTCCCACGTGTACTACTTCAGGGCAGACAGCGAGTACACGTTTGAAAGGTGAGTGGCCCCTGTCCTGCACACAGTGCCCTGCAGAAGAGGATGTTTCTGTGCCAAATGCCAACAGGTGAAGGAGGCTCGGTCTGGCCATGCCCCCTCTGCCAACTCCTCAGAGGGAGTGGGACCGGGGTCTCTGTGCTCGATCCAGTGTGAGACTGTTCCCCTCACAGTGGCAAGTAGGGTCGTGATTGCCCTGGGTGGTATGGCAGGTGGTCTTCACCCCGCAGAGTGTTACCTGATGCCACAGACACCTCTAACTTGTGTATGGTACCGTACAGCAGAAGGCGTCTTAGCCCGCTCTGTCCTCCTAGGCCCAGACAAAGCTTTTCAATGGCAAACACAAAAACCTCCAGTTTTTCATTCTGTGGCTTCTGTACTAATGGAGTCATAATATTCCTGATTGGGCTTTGAGCCAAAATGCTGACCCTACAAGGAAAGAAAACAAATCTTAGTGCTTCTTAGGGCCGCCTTATTAGTGGAACTACTGTATGGTTGAGTGAAAACAAGGGCTCTTCATTTAGTCAAGAAGTAAAAGCAAAGAGCCCGGCTATTAGCAGTTTCTGGAACCACATTTCAAGAAGAAAGTCTGGGTGGGCATCTGCACACTGCAGCCCCTAAAAGACGACAGACCAGTCCCTCATTTAGGGAGAAACTTCCCCTGGCCATGATGTTAGGTAAGACAGTAACCTCATACTGAACTCCATAAGGATTTCTAAATGGACAGGCACACTATAAACTGCACAGTCCCTAATAAATTCCACAGAAATAGCAGAGTGACTTAAAATTGGAATTTAAAACTCCCAGGGCATCCAAAAACAATAGTTCGTAAACAACACTGTTTGAAAAATGAGCCTAGGAGATAGTAATTCTCAAATTTGACCCAGGACTGGAAAACTTAGATTGAGGGACTGAGTGAGATCTTCTTGGCATAGACTCGCAATGCTCAGATTCTAAAGGGCCGCACACCCCTGGTTTCCTCAACCTCAGTGCTACTTACCTTTTGGACCAGATAATTTGGGGAGTGGAAAGGGGCCCTGTCCAGCTACTTTAAGATGCTCACAGCACCCCTGGCCTCCACCCATGAAATGCCACTATAGCACCTCAGTTATGACAACCAAAAACGTCTCCAGACCTCAGGGCGACAAGGCTCCCAGCTGAACACCACGGGCATACAGAAAACACACGTGTGTACGACAGGACGGGACGCACACCACCCTTCTTCACAATGTCCATGAAGAGGAGGAGTCCCTTCAGACAGACTGGGCGTGCTCAAAACGGAGCGGTGGTACATCCAGCTCCCTACAAATCCAGAGTCCCTGGGCCAATGGCTCTCAAATGGTGTTCCTCAGCTAAGGTGGCAGATTACAAACCCGGCGCACTGTGTGTTTGTAGGAGATGACAGCCAGTGTCATGAGCTGTCCAAAGAAGGCGGGGAGGGGGTAGAGACACGGCTTTGTAAAAAGTGTAAAGTGGTTATTTCACTTCCATTTTCAGGTGGATGGAAGTGATCCGAAGTGCCACCAGCTCAGCCTCACGGGCTCATGTTTTGAGCCACAAAGACTCTCACGCGTATTGAAGACTGGGCACATTCATTGGTGGACCCCGCGGTGGCTGCTTTCTTCTGTATTAACGGAGCCTCGTAACATTAACACCTGTCTGAGAGACACCCTGGTCTCGCTGCAGCTCTCCTCTGTCTCCATGGAAGCATCTTGAACCTTATCCTTTCAGCTGTTAATTTCCCATCTGAACGGAACAGTGAATCCCAGCTCCAGTCCCGGGTGGCATTTCGTCTTATCATTCTTTAGGGGGGCTGTTCTTTAGCTTGTGACAGTATTAAAACATTGTCATTGAGAGCGTGCCAAATGACATTTCTTCCTCCACGCTGCACCATAAAAGCAGTACAAACACATCCGTTCAACCGTAAGACAGGGCAAGTGCTCTTTTTCTTAAAGAAACTGTTATTTTAATCTACAGTTTGCTGCATTTAAAAAAAAATTTTTTTCCAGTGTTTGCAGTATGTGGCGAAGTCTTAAGTGATTGAGATCATTTTCAGATTTTTTTCCAATCTTTCTACTTTTATAATATTAAATAATAGGCAGTTAGTAGGACTCACTTCTTTGATTAATAAGCAATTTACAGCACACTACGTCCCACATAAGGGTTTCACGCTCCAATGAAAACATTTGACCTCCTTGGCACAAGTTGACCAAACCATGGAAACGATTATTGTCCACAAACCATAGTGGGGACAGTGCAATATCTGGACTGTCACTGTACTGTGAGTGGCGTGCACAGTGGGAAGATGCTAAGCTGTGGTGTTTTGCTGTCTGTGTCACAAGCATGAAAACCTGTATGTCATTAATCAGGGCCATCTGTGATATGTTCCGTGATAAGTGTTTTTGTGAGCGTCGTGGCTGCAGCACCATGATGTAATGGTACGTAGCCCCCGGTACCCCACACCCTCCTGCAGCTGTGGTTTGAAACTGCACATCCTCTAGTAGTATATATTGTGCCTGTCCTCAAAAACTTTTACTCATATCCCTGGGGCATGGGGTCACATCAGTATAATGCCGCACCTCCTTGACATTTGGACTACATAGGAAACGTGATTTCCAACCACTTGGGCCCACTACTTGGAAGGCGTTTGCCTGTTCCCGCTGGTGATCAGGTGGCTGCTATTCCCTTAGTATTTGTAAGCCCTGTCTTAACAAGTCCAGACGGTCCTGAGCAGCAGCCCACCAACACAGTTCTTCCCCAGGCCGGCCAGGATGCAGGGAGACTGCTCCCTCTGCAGAGTGTAATGATATACACAGAAACGGGGATTTACCAATGGACAAGTAGCTTGACACGTGTTAATCATTTGCCTTACAGTATGTACCAGATGGTTTAAAGTACTAACAAAAGGGAATAAAAATACCTCACGCCACACTCCAGCATATTGAAGTTTTAAGGCAAAACAACCAACCTTGTGTCTCGTCTTTATTTTCAGCCTGGTGGGGAGTGTTGAAAGGGGGAAAACAAGGGGACCTGCTCACTGAAACAGACATGGGAAGAGAACACTCTTAGCACAGTGCGTCTCAACCTTCCTAATGCCGGGATACATTTCCATTGTTACAAAGGGGTCACAACACAGATGGGGCAGTGTAAGTTCCTGAGTGATGGTGGGCCAGAGGCATAGGGAGGGCCTGTCACCTTGATGCTGAGCAACCCACAGGGGTAGGGCCTGCAGACCAGAACCAAGAATCCAGAAACCCTCTGTCACTAAATTCTCGGGGACCTGAGCATGAAGTGGTCTCCTACCATGGCATTTCTCAGTGATTCCAATCTGTGCCTAGCACCTCTGTGTACCCTATGACACCAGAGGAACATGAAGTCCACAGTTTAGGCAACTTAGCCCACTTCCAGGCTGCCAGGAACACGTGAAGTTACAGAGACACCTGTAGACTCAGATTTTATTCTTCAAAGCAACTTTCTTGCTACAGAATTAGCTATTGGTTCAGAATATAGCTATAATATTGCTGTAAGAATTAGCAATTTGGCTCTAGTTCCCCTAACCAAACTGTATTCCCTCTAGAAATTAATATTTCAACCCAAATCCATTTCTAATTTTAGAGTTTAAAAGCTAGACTCCATTATCCAGCAGCAGTGTGTGTGAGCCCACGGTCCCAGCTAATTGGGAGGCTGAGGCAGGAGAACGAGTTTGAGTCTAACGCAGGCAACACAGCCACGAGGCCATCTCTTCTCCTTTTCTTCTTTTTTTTAATTGTTGGGGATTCATTCAGAGTACAGAGAACCAGGTTACACGGATTGCATTTGTTAAGTCCCTCTTATAATCATGTCCCACCTCCAAGAGGTGTGTCACACAGTCACTCCCCCCTCCCTCCTTCCCTCTCTGCTCTCCTGCTCCCCCCACGTACTAGGTCATCAATTGGCCTCATACCAGAATTGAATACATTGGATTCTTGCTTCTCCATTCTTGTGATGTTCTTTTAATACAGGTTAATACACAAGATTTGAAGTCTCCATCTTTTTTAGTGGCTGAGTAGTATTCCATGATAGACATATACCACAGCTTGTTAATCCATTCCTGATGGTGGACATTCAAGTTGTTTCCAGTTTGGCAATAGTAAAATGAGCTGCTATAAACAAGTCTAATGAAAATGTACTTACGATTTTTTTTTTCTTCTGGATAGTTGCCCAGCAAAGGGATGGCAGGATCAAATGAGAAATCTAGTTTGAGTTGAGGATCTAACACACTTCCTTCCAAAAATGTATTGGTTTGCAGTCCCACCTACAGTGTAAAAGTGATCCCCTCTCCACATCCACACCAGCATCTGCAGCATTGAGTTTTGTGATGTGGGCCATTCTCACTGGGGTTGGGTGGTATCTTAGAGCGGTTTTGATTTGCATTTTTTTCATGTTGGCCATTCTATCTTCTTTAAGAAGGTGCTATTCATCTCTCTTGCCCAGTGATACAAGAGATTGTTGGCTTTTTTATGTTAATTTGAGTTCTCTGTAGATCCTAGTTATCGAGCTTTTGTCTGATTCATAGTATGGAAAAATCTTTCCCATTTGATGCTTGTCTATTTGCTTTGTTGTTGTCTCAGCTGTACAGAAGCTATTCAATTTAAGTAAGTCCCATGTTTATTTTTGTTGTTGTTCCAATTGCCACGGAAGTCTTTTTCATAAAGTCTTTACTCAGTCTGATAACGTCAAGTGTTTTCTCCATGGTATCTTCAAGGATTTTTACTGTTTCATGTCTTAGATTTAGATCTTTGATCCTTCTAAAATCAGTTCACTAAAACTGATTTTAGTTTGGAAAATGGTGTGGGTCCAGTTTCAGTCTTTTACATGTGGTTATCCAGTTCTCCCAGCATCATTTATTGAATAGGGATTCTTTCCTCCAGCCTATGTTCTTGTTTAGTTTATCAAAGATTTAGTGGCTGTATGATGTGAGTTTCATTTCATGGTTTTCTATTTGGCTCCAGATGTCTATCTTTGTACCAATACCATGCTGTTTAGATCACTGTGGTCTTTTAGGATAGCCCAAAGTCTGGTAGGCTGATGCCCCCAGCTTACTAAGAATTGCCTTGGCTATATGGAGGTTTTTTTTTTTTTTTTAAAGAATTATTTTCTCCAAAAATTGAAAGTATGATGTTGGTATTTTTAATGGGGACTGCACTGAATCTCTAGATTGCTTTGGGAAGTATAGATATTTTAACAATGTTGATTCTTCCCAGCCATAAGCATGGTATATTCTTCCACTTATTAATATCTTCTGCTATTTCTCTTAGGGTTTCTTAATTTTGTTTATAGAGGTCCTTCACCCCTTTTGTTAGGTATCGTCCTAGGTATTTCATTTTCTTTGAAGCTACTACAAAGGGAATTGTCCTTGATTAGCTTCTCATCTTGGTTGCTATTGGCATATACAAAGGCTACTGATTTGTGGACATTGATTTTATATCCTGAGACATTACTGTATTTGTTGATCACTTCCAAGAGGCTTGGGGTTGAGTCTTTGGGGTTCTCAAAGTAAAAAAATCATATCATTGGCAAAGAGCGAGAGTTTGACCTCCTCTGCTCCCATTTGGATGCCCTTTATTTTCTTCTCTCTCCAGATTGTATTAGCTAAAACTTCCAGCACTGTGTTGAAAAGTAGTGGTGATAGTGGACAGCCTTTTCTGGTTCAGTATATTAGATGTGGGTTTGTTGTAGATAGTTTCAAACAACTTAAGAAACGTGCCGGCTATGCCTGTTTTCTTCAGAGTTCTAATTAGAAAAGGATGCTGAATTTTATAGAATGCTTTTTCTGCATCTATTTAGAGGATCACATGGTCTCGGTTTCTGCTTCTGCTGATACGGTGAATTACATTTATGGACTTGCGTATGTTAAACCAGCTTTGTAGCCTTGGGCTAAAACCACTTGATTAATAAGAAGCTGTAATCTATTGGCTAGGATTTTATTAAGAATTTTTCCATCTATCTTCATTAGTGAAATTGGTCTAAAGTTCTCCTTTTTATTTGGGTCTTTTCCTGGTTTTTGGTATCAGGGTGATTGAATTAAGTATTTTTTAGAA
>CAUYPK010139411.1:0-26440 GCA_963574355.1 Loris lydekkerianus
AAGGAAAGGAAAGGAAAGGAAAGGAAAGGAAAGGAAAGGAAAGGAAAGGAAAGGAAAGGAAAAGAAAGGAAAAGAAAAGAAAAGAAAAGAAAAGAAAAGAAAAGAAAAGAAAAGAAAAGAAAAGAAAAGAAAAGAAAAGAAGAAAGAAAAAAGAAATTACTGGGTGGGAAGTTTCCAGTGACTACAAGAATGTAGAGTATCAAAAGTTCAGAGGTATGTAAAATCCAAATGTTTGATGAATAGAAGTAGGAAAACCATGTCCCAAAGTGAGAAACATTTCTCTAGTGGTACAGGAAAAATTTCAACTCTACATCCGTGATCAAAAGTAAAAATGATCTCTAAGTGTTCTCCAAATGTCTTTCAAAAAGGAACATATTCGTTTGCATTCCCACCAACAGTGTAGAAGTGTTCCCTTTTCTCCATATCCACGGCAACATCTCTGGTTTTGGGATTTTGTGACATGGGCTAATCTTACTGGAGTTAGATCCTACAATTCCTCTACTAGGTATATATCCAGAAGACCAAAAATCACATTATAACAAAGATATTTGTACCAGAATTTTCACTGCAGTCCTATTCATAATTGCTAAATAATAGAAGAAGCCCAAGTGCCCATCAACCCATAAATGGATTAATGAATTGTGTTATATGTACACCATGGAATATTGTGCAGTCTTAAAGAAAGATGGAGACTTTGCCTCTTTCATATTAAATGGATGGAGCTGGAACATATTCTTCTTAGCAAAGTATCTCAAGAATGGAAGAAAAAGTATCCAATGTACTCAGTCCTACTATTAAACTAATTTATAGCTTTCATATGAAAGCTATAACCCAATTATTACCTAAGAATATGGAGAAAGGCTAAAGAGAGGGGAAGGGAGGGAGGAGGATAGGTGGAGGAAGGGTAACTGGTGGGACAACTCCTACTGTGCACTTTACAAGGGTACATGTGAAACTTACTAAATGTAGAATATAAATTTCTTAACACAATAACTAAGAAAATGCCAGGAAGGCTGTATTAACCAGTGTGATGAAAATATGTCAAATTGTATATAAAAACAAAGTATGGTGCCCCATGGTTGCATTAGTGTACACAGCTATTATTTGATTAAAAATGTAAAAATGAGGGGTAAGTTCCCTACCAATGATTTTTTCTATTTATGTATTGTGACAGAGTCTCCTTTTGTTGCCCTCAGTAGAGTGCTCCGGTATCATAGCTCACAGCAAGCTTCAAGTGTTGTCCTCAATCATAACCTATTCACTCAGCGGAGACTCTAGGTGCCTGCATAATATTTTGCCGTTTTTTATTCTTCAGAGATGGGGGGTCTCACTAGTGCTCAGGCAGGTCTCCATTTCAGAATCTCACACAATACAATAGATGTGGCTGCCCAAAGTGACAAGATGACAGACATGAAGCACTATCGCTGGCCACCAAACATAGTTCGAAAAATATCCCATATTTAAAGTTTGGAGTGGTTTCTCACATTAATTCTAACACCCTGAGAGGCAGAAGCAATTGCTCCAAACAACTGGGCACTGTAGAGGAGCTCCTGTAATCCCAAGGCAATATGATCTGTTCAGGCCAGGAGTTTGAAATTGTGGTTAGCTAGAATGACGTCAAGGAACTCTACTCAGGGGAAAGTAGTCAGACTCTGTCTAAAGGAAAAAGAAAATTACAACTTTGGTAGGATGGAACAATGTGCCTCTCATGTCCATTCATGGTAACCTGTGTGTGAGCAGGGAGATAGGGTTGAGTGTCTCTCAAGTCCTTTCAGCTCCTGGGTACTTTTTATGCTGTGAGCCTTTTGAGCACCACAAATTTTGGAGAACATTGGCAATTAGATTCATTGAAAGAAGTAGTTCATCCTTTGATAGCATGAAATCATAATTATTTTAAGGTTTATTTCTACTGTAATATAAACGGGCAGTTCATTTCTTTAGATTGTTGAAAAAGATTCCATCGTGTGAATATAGCACATTATATGTATACAATCATGGGTAAATCCCACTAGTAGTCCTGAAGATGTTCCCATATTGTCCAGGATTTTTAAAATATTTTATTAACAGGATATGTTGCCTCTGTCAAAAGCCTTTTCTGTGTCTCTTGGGGTGACTCTGTGTTTTTTCTTGTTGGTTCTAATAATATACTGTGCAATAGTATTTGATTATCACACATATACGTAGTTTGGCAATCCTGGTAACAAATCCCATATGGGATACATACAAAAAATATTTTGTATGTGACTGGAATTTTTCTTCACCTATCTAGTACATATCTTCAATATTGGATCCTAAGTTTCTCCCTTTCCCCAAGAAAAATACATTGGTACCATCATAGCTCAAGGAAATGCCAACTGCTCACCTCAAGTGATCCTGTTGAGTTTATCCTTCTCAGCAGCTGAGAGTACAGCTCCATGCCACAACTGTTGGGGAAATTTTGCACGTATACCTTGGAGAAAGGTGGTATTACTAAGTTGCTCAATCTAGTCTGAAACCCCTCAGATCTTTCTGCCTCAGCATCTGAATTTGCTGGGATTTCGGGTGTGAGATATGGTGCTCATCCATGCTTATGTGAAGTGTTTTCTCAATTTTTCTCACAAATAACAACCCATGGAATAAAAAGTAACAACTCTATTCAGATATAATTCACACACTCCATATTTCAACAATTTCAAGTATAGAATTTTACGACTACACATTCAGGGATCACTTGTATAGTTTGTTTCTTTATTACTAGAGAAATTTCCCTTAAGGTGTAGAGGAGAGTGGTAGAATAAAGAAGGGAATGAAGGAAGGAAAATAATGGAGAGAGCAAGCAAATAAGAGAGAGGGATTTGGAAGAAGGAAGGACAAAGTGAGGGAGGGCCACAGTGATGGAGGGAAACAAATAAAGATACAAAGACTAAACTTTGTGGCTCACACCTATAATCCTAGGCTTCTGGCAGACTGTGATGAGTGGAGTTCTGGAATGAGGGGGAGCTGTGAACTGACACTGCAAGAATGAGATAGTCTCAACTAAAAAGTGAAAAAATTATCTAGACATTGCAACAGGCATCTATATTTCTAGCCACATGGTAGTCTCAGGCAGAAGGATTTCCTCAATCCTGGACTTTGATTTTGCTATGACCTGGGATGACACCACTAAAGACTAGGCTGGGGCAAGTATGGAAACCATGTCTCAAAAACACCCATACACACAACTATGAAGAGATAAACCGACAAACCAAGCAACAGACATTTTCATCATCCAAAAAGACCAGACTTACCTTGATGATTCAAGCAAAGTAGACATGCTTAAGGCCTGTGAATTTATGACTAAATTGATACTATCCAGGCATAGTAAATTTGTAAGCTTCTCACAAATGGATGTTTTCTGGTAGGTGTCATACAGGTCCTTCAAATAGGATCCCATGGGCATTGCTTGTGGTTCTTGGGTAGGTCAATATTATGAGGGTGGTGAGTTGGAACCAGGTCCTGGCCAAGCTCCCAGAATAAGTAGACCAATGTTGTGGAGGACACCTATAATTACAGCTACTCAGGAGGCTGAGGGAAAAGAATCACCTAAGCTCAGGACTAGGAGCTTGCTTTCAGCTGTGATGCCACAGCTCTCTATAGAGGGTGACAAAGTTAAACTCTGTCTCAAGGAAAAAATAAAGAGCAATCTACTTAAGTGATTCTATGCATTTTTGTCACCTGTAATGCAGCTTGAATCACAATACTGTACAAAATCTCAACTGTTGTGTCAGCCGAGAGCCAGGAATCCCAACCGTCAGTAGAATCAGTAACACACAAATGGGAGATCACTTCTCTGTCTGTGGATGAAGGGTTAAGAAGTGTCCTGGTTCAAACACTTGAGGGACACCAGCTGAAGTGTTCAGAAAAGGTGACTTAGTATTATTGACCAGAAGCCTGGATCCCAGGACATTACATAAGGAAGTCACTATGTGGTCACCTTGGATGACATCATCATGGGTGTTGCCCTGAGTTAATATCTTTAAGCTTAACCTTATTCTTGCTAAGCATGTGTAGTGGCTATTTGGGTTTTTAGTTTAGTTCAAACTGTTACAAAAGAGTGGGGTTATTTTCTCCACCCTCAATTCCTTCATCCAAAAGTTTGTATATCTGGCCAAGGAATTCAACAACCTTCACTTTCCTTTTCACGTCATAGATTTATAAGTAAGTGGAAGAATATGGTTTGTAACTAGTGCTTCTCTGGGAGGTTACAGAACAGAAAACCGAGCCAAAAGATCAAACAGTGATTTCAGAGACCTGAAATCACACAATACTACATTCTACTTCTCGTGAGATTTTACCGTATATACTAGAGTATAAGCAGAGTTTTTTGGGCACAAAATTTGTGCCGAGTTCGGGTTTTCCGGCACAAATTTTGTGCCGAAAAAACTCGGCTTATACTCGAGTATATAGGGTACTTCTTTCTCTAGGATATGCTCTTTTTTGATGGTAGGTGTCTCATTGAAGGTACTCTCTCGAAATCTTATTAGGCAATATGTCCAGTAGTGTACTCCATACATGCAATTATTTATGATGATCATGGGAAATATTCACCTATCAGGAAATTTCCAACATTTCGGAGCTCTGGCTCAGGTGTGTCCAAACTTTTGGCTTCATAGCCATATGGGAAGTAGAAGAATTATGTTGGTCCACATCTTCAGTACACAATCACTCCTTTTATCATAACTCACAGCAATCTTCACATGTTGTTAAAAAATGACTCTATTCCCTCAGTTGAGACTTTGGTGCCTGCATAAAATTCGGCTATTTTTTTATTCCTCAAACATAGGGATATCAGGATAACCCTGACAGTTCTCAGGCTGGTCGCCTATTCAGAAGCTCAGGCGATCCATTTGACTGGGCCTCCCTAAGTACCAAGGTGGCAGGCATGAAGCACCACTGCTGGCCACAAACCATACTTTGAAAATATCCCTATTTCCAGGTCTGGTGTGTTGGTTCACACCTGTAATCCTAGCACTCTTGGAGGCAGAAGCGGGTGTTCCAATGTAACCGGACACTGGGGGGGGGGGGGGCATCTGGACACCCTGATGCTCAGGAGGCAGAGGCAATAGTAAGAAATATGTTGAGCCCTTGGGTGGCAGTTGTGGCTCAAAGAGTAGGAAATAGGTATACTCTGCCAAAGAAAAGAGAAAATGACAACTTCGTTAGGACAGAACAATGTGCCTTCCATGTCAAATCATGCTAGCCTGTGTGTGAGCAGGGAGATAGGGTTGACTGTCTCTCAGGTATACACATGGCCTGAGTACTTAATTATGCTGTGAGACTTGAGTACCTCACATTTTGGAAAACATTCTGAAGTAGCTTTATTTCAATAAGTAGTTCATACTTTGCAAGCATACAATTCTGTGCTTGTCTGTATAGACACAGAATTGTACAGCTATCATCACAATCTAATTATAGACCATTGTCTTCTCCCCTCAAGCAAACAACATCAATACCTACCAACAGTCACTTTCATCTTCCCCTCCACCCTCCCCCACCTGCCCCCTACTCCTAGCAGACAATTAGCCTTTTCTTCGTCGTTTTTTTTTTCTTATTTTTAATTTTTTTTATTAAACCATAGCTATGTACATTAATGTAAATGTTGGGTACAATGTGCTGCTTTTATGTACCATTTGAAATATTTTCATCAAACTGTGTGACATAGCCTTCACTGTATTTTCTTAGTTATTGTGTTAAGACATTTATACACTACATTTTGTAGTGGGGAAGGAGGCGTCAAACTTCCTGTTCTAATTCATGTCTCCATGTTTTCTTCTGAGTTCAGTCGTACTCTGTGTTGTCTTTTATAACAGTCCTTGTTCCCTTATCATAATGATTTTAAGGTTCATTCCCATAGAAACATAAATGTGCACTTCATTCCTTTTGATTATTGGAAAATATTCTATAGTATAAATATAGCACATTATATGCATCCAATCATCTGTAAATCTCCTTATAGTCCTGAAGATGTTCCCTTCTCATCTAAGATTTTTAAAATATTTTATCAAAAAGATATGTTCCCTTTGTCAAAAGCCTTTTCACTGTCTCTTTAGGTGACTGTGTGGATTTTCTTATTGATTCTATTAAGTTTGTGTGTTCTATTAGTTGATTTTCCTGTAATTAGCTAGATTGGCAATACTGGTAATAAATCCCATTTGGGATATATGTATAAATATATTGTATGCTACCAGACTTTTTCTGAACCTATGCAGTATATATCTTATAGATTTCATATTGCATTTCCCCCTTTGCCCCAGAAAAATGCACTGGTATCATCATAGCTCAAGGAAATACAATCTGCTAAGCTCTAGTGATCCTCCTGGCATTAACTTTCTCAGCAACTGAGAGTATATGACCATGCAACCACTACTGGGGAAGTTTTGCACTCATGGTTAGGACATGTTGGATCTTACTAAGTTGCTCATTCTGGTCTGAAACTCCTTAGCTTCTAGGAATATTTCTGACTCCGCCTCTGAAATTGCTATGATTATAGTTGGCAGCTATGGTGCTCATCCATGCTTATTTTTTGGTCAAGCCCTCATAGCCAAGTGCCTGTAGACTAAAATATGAAAGCTCTATTTATATATAATTCACACACTCCATAATTCACCCATTTCAAATATAGAGTTTAAGACTACACATTCAGGGATCACTTGTATAGTTTGTTTGTTTCTTAGTAGAGAAGTTTCCCTTAAGTTGTAGAGGGAGAGTGATAGAGGAAAGAAAGTAATAAATGAAAGATAGAATGGAAAGAGCCAGCCAATGAGAGATACAGAAATAGAGAAAGGAAGGGTAAAGTGATGGGGGTTGAGGGCAAGGGGAAGGGAATGAAACAAAGAAAGAGGAAATGACCAAACTTGGTGGCTTACACCTGTAATCCTAGCCCTCTGGCAGGCTGAAATGAGTGGAACTTTTAAATGAGGGCTGCTGAGAATAGACAGAATAAGTGTTACAACATGTCTCTAAGAAAAAGTTAAAAATTATCTAGGCATTGTGACAGGCACCTGTATTCATAGGCACATGGGAGCCTCAGGCAGGACATTTGCCAGAATCCTAAAGTTTGAGGTGGCTATGATCTAGGCTGAGGCCACAACAGACTAGCCTGAACCAAATAGGGAAACCGAATTTCACTTATACACACAACCATGTATTGACAAATTGACAGACCAAGCAACGAACATTTTAAAGATCTAAAAAGGCCAGAATTACCTTGATTGTTCAAGCAAAGTAGACATGATTAAGCCCTGTGAAGCTATGCCCAAATGGAGGCTAAAGCCAGGCATAGTAATTTTGTAAGCTTCATTCAAAAGCAAAACTCTGTCTCCAATAAACAAAAAAAAAAAAAAAAAAAAAGCAAACAACAAATAGCAACCTAATTACATGACTCCATGAAGTTATGGCAGCTGTGATGCAGCCTGAGTCACACTACAGGACAAAATCTCAACTGTTGTGTCAGACCAGTGCCAGGAATATCAACTGTCAATAGAATCAATAAGGCACAAATTGGAGATCACTACTTTATCTGTGGATGGAGGGCTAAGAAGTGCCCTGGTTCAAACCCTTGAAGGATACCAGCTGAAGTGAGAAGAAGATACCACTTAGTATCTTTAACCAGAAGCCTAGATCCCAGGACATTGCAGAATGAAGTCACTACATGGTCATTGTGAATGACATCACAATGGGTGTTGCCCTGGTTTTCCAAGTGTATGTTTAGCCTTATTCCTAGTAAGCATGTGTAGTGCCTATCTAGGTTTGGCTTTGGGTTCCAAGTATTACAATAGAGTGGGGTTTTGTTCTCCACACTCAATCCCTGCTTTCAAAGTTTTGGTTTGTATATCCAGCCAAAGGATTCAGCAACCCTTCATTTCCTTTTCACGTCATGGATTTGTAAGCAAGTGGACAAGTATGGTTTATACCTAGTGATGCCCTGGGATATTACACACCAACAACCTGAGCCCAAATATCACACAGAGATTTCATAGACCTGATAGGTACATCACACAATTCTGAGTTCTACTGTTCCTGAGATTTTATTTCTTTTTCTAAAACAGCCTTGTTTAGGATGGTAGGTCCCCTACGGAAGGTCCACTCTTGAAATATGATTAGGCAATATGTCCAGTAGTGTACTCCATACCTGCAGTTACTTATTCTCAATATGGGAAATATCAGCTTAAGTTGTAAGTTTCAACATTCCTGAAATCCAAGTGTGTCCAAACTTTTGACTTCTTGGCCACATATAGGAAGTAGAAGAGTTATTTTGGTCCACATGTTTAACGCACAATCACTAATGAAACCTCATAAGCAAAATAGAGATGTGGGGATAATTGTGATATTTGCCACCACGGATATGCAAAAGAGTCCTGATATAATCCCTATGTGTCACTGGGGCGTGAGGATTGGACACTCCTCAAAGCCCCTCAAAACCTCTTAAGTAGAGCTCAATGAATTTTGGCACACATGACTATTTTGTTTGGTTTATTTGGGAGGCCAAGGTGGGCTGATCCCCTGAGCTCAGGTGTTGGAGAACAGGCTCAGCAATAGCAAGACACCCTCAAGCCAGATCACACACCCGTTTTGTACTAAAATAGAAAAGGATGTCAAGGTTTGTGGCCCATACCTTTAGTTTCAGCTACTGCAGAGGCTGAGGCAGGAGGATCCCTTCATCCCATGAGTTGGATGCTGTTGTGTGCTAAGCTGATGCCATGACACTCTAGCCTGGACAACATAGGAAGAGTCTCTCTCATCAGAAATAATGAAATAAAGAAAGGAAGGAAGGAAGGGAGGAAGGAATGAAAGAAGGAAGGAAGGAAGGAAGGAAGGAAGGAAGGAAGGAAGGAAGAAAGAAAGAAAGAAAGATGGAAAGAAAGTAATGAAGAAAGAAAGAAAGAAGAAAAGAAAAAGAAAGAAAGGAAGGAAGTAAGGAAGAAAGAAAGGAAGGAAGGAAGGAAGGAAGAAAAAAGGAAAGAAAGAAAAGAAAAAAAGGAGGAAAGAAAGAAAAGAGAAAATTTGCTAGGCAAAGTTTCCAAGAGCCGAGGTATGAAGAGAGGTCAGTAGGTAGATGTAATGTGGGACTACATAAAGGAGGAGATATATGGGGCACTGAGTGTGTGGAATAATGAATCAGAACAAGCAGTTTTGGGATTGGTTTGTTGGAATATTGAGAGTCAATCGCATGGGTAGCTGTTGTCCAGATATGTCTGTTCTCTGGGTTCAGACTGAATGGGGAAAGGAAATACTTTCCCAGATTGAAATAGTTCAACACAACAGTGTAGGGTATTCTCTGGATCTTTTAGTGTGCATAGGCAAAGCCTTATTTGAGTCAAGAATTCATTGTGTGTGCAGTTTCAGGGACTAAAAGAATCTATGATATCAAAGGGTCAGAGTTACATAAAATCCAAAGGGTTGATTAATAGACGTTGTAGGAAAATAATTTCCCTATGAGAGAATGGTTTTTCTACTTGACATCTACTCTAGGGGAAAATTTTCATCACTAGATCTGTGGGGAAAAAAAAAAAATGAGGGTTAATTCCCTACCAGTCTTTTTCTCCATTTCTGTATTGAGAGAGAGTCTCATTTTCTTAAAATCAGTAGAGTGCCCCCGTATCATATCTCATAGTAAACTTCAAGTGTTGTCATCAAGCGAACCTATTCCCTCAGCTGGGACTCTAGGCCCCTGCATAAATCCAGGCGTTTTTTATTCTTCAGAGATGGGTATCTCACTAGTGCTCAGGCTAGTGTCCAATTCAGAAACTCAGACAATCCAACTAACAGGGCCTCACAAAGTGCCAAGATGACAGGTATGAAGCACCACCCTGGCCACCAACCTTAGTTTCAAAAATATCCCAAATTCAAGGTCTGGAGTAGTGACTCCTACTTGTAATGCTAACCCTCTGGAAGGAAGAAGCAGGTGGTCCAAAATAACTGGGCACTGTGGGGGAGCACCTGGACTCCCAGATTTTCAGGAGGCTGAGACAATAGGATCTGTTGACTCAGGAGTTTGAGATAGCAGTTAAGTATGATGATGTCAGGTCACTCTACCAAGGGGGAAATTGTCAGACTCTGTCTATGGAAAAAGAAAATGACTACTTCTGTAGGATGGAACAATGTGCCTTCCATGTCAATTCATGGTAACCTGTGTATGACCAGGGAGATAGGGTTGACTGTCACTCAAATTATCTCATGACCTGGGTACTCCTTCCATTGTGAGCCTATCTAAAATTTTGGAAAACATCTTCAAGTAGCTTCATTCAAATAAGTAGTTCACCCTTTGAAAGTATACAATTCTGTGTATATCAGTATAATCACACAATTGTATATCTGTCATCACAATCTAATTTTAGATCTTTGGCTTCTGCCCCATAAAAAGTATATAAACATCTACAAGCAGTCACTTTCAATTCCCCACCAGCCTCCACACCCAGCCCCCTACTCCTAGCAGACAATTGGCCTTGTCTTGATGTTTTTTAGTGAGTTCGCCTAGTTGTAGCTGGTTATAACGCAAATTTTAAAGAATCTCTCAAACCTGAGTTAAACTATTGTAGCCCTTCCAACTTTTTTGGGGAAAGAAAGGGAGGTTGGAAAACACAGCATTTAAGACCTGTTCATCATATTTTGCTTTGTCACTGGGAATTTGGAAGAAACTTGTAGAAATAATGAAAGGTGAAATGTGCAAACATCACACAGCCATTTTCTCCAGGGAAGGGCTCATTCCCACTTCGATTGATACTCTGGAGCAGGTGCAGGAAGGGACAGAACTTGCATCAGGTCAGACTAGGGTCCCTGATACCTGAATTCTCAGGCTGTGCTGCTGGCACGTAATAAGCACAGGAGAACCAGCAGATAGTAAGCACTACCCTGGTAGGAATGGCTAATTCCAGACAAGTGCAGGGGCTGAGGAGGCCACTCTCCTCAGGGGTTATTCCCTAAGCATTGGAAGGGCACTTCCTTTAGTAGGGATGGAAGGCTTCTTGGGTTGGTCAGAGGTTGCTTTGGCAACCCAGGAATACAGAGTGGGATTGATTAAGATGCTGAATGTTTGTTCTTTCCCACATATGGGTAATGTTTTCTCTCTGGAAAACCCAGGTAATAACTTCTCTTGCCAAGAGAACTGTCAGCAGGTGGGACCAGGCTCCTGGGTATCTGATATTTCGGCCTGTGCTGCCGGAACACTCCACTTGGTTGTATTCTGAAGCATTGGGACATGTTTTTTTTCCCCTGATGCTGAAAATAGTATGTGTTTTTTTCTGCACCCAGGCCTGGCCTCAGTATCAACTCTCCACTGGTGAACAATGGCCACCAGAGGATACTCTAAATTATGACACCTTTTTTGCTGTTAGATTTTCTTTTTTTTCCTGAACAAGAAGAAAAGTGGTCTCAGGTGCCATATGTGCAAGCTTTCTTATTCCTCATGGTTAGCTCCCTACTGTGTAAGACCTGTCAGATACATTCAGCTCTCCTGGCTATAGTGACTTACCCAAATGGACAGGGATTCCTAAGAGAGACCCTGTCACCACCTAATTTAAACCCACCATTTATGCATCCCACACCTTCCTCCATGTGTTCAGAAACCCCCAGGAGGGAGGCTGTCCCAAGAGTTTTTTTCTGGTCCTACTGAGACCCACAGAGGGCAACCATATCCTTCTTTGTGTACCTTAGTGGAGACTGCGGGTGGTAAAAGGGGAAGTGCATGAGTATACACTCCATTTTCTCTGGCAGTTTTAAAGCAAATAAATGTTGATTTGGAAAAATTTTCTGATGACCCCGATAAGTACATAAATGTTCTCCAGGGGTTAGGACAGAGCTTTCACGACATTTGGAGCCTTGACCACAATGCTACTACTAGATCAAACTTTAAATTTTAATGAGAAAAATGAAGTCTTGGAGGAAGCTTGAAAGTAGATGACTTGTGGTTCATGTCCAATACTGATGGCAGTATGTCTCCTGAGGAAAGGGACAGATACCTCATGGAAAAACAGACAGTTCCCTTTGAGGATCCTAAATGGGACCTTGAGAAACAAAGTGACTAGTGGTGTAAACATTTTCTAACATGTATCCTGGAATGTTTACATTGATCCAAGAAAAAAACCTATGTATTATTAATTATAAGTTGTCTACCATTTACCAGGAACAAAATGAGAGTCCTTCAGCCTTTCTTAAGCAGCTTAGGGAGGCGATGAGAAAGCACACTAAGGTGACACCTGATTCCTCAGAGGGCCAAATTATTTTAAAAGATAAATTTATTATGAAGGCGGCCCCAGACATTCATAGAAAACTCCAGAAATTGTCTCTAGGCCAAGGTCATAACCTGGTGAATCTTCTTAAAACAGCCACTGTTGTATTTTATAGTAGAAACAGGGAGAAAGAGAAGGAAAAAGAGAAGGGATAAAAAAAAAAAAAAAAAAAAAAAAGAATGACAGCTCTAGTAATGGCACTCAAACAAACAGACACCATTCAGTGGCAGAGGGAATCCAGAGGATCTAGGAACAAGTGCTTCCAATGTGGTCAGACTTGTCACTTCAGGAAAGACTGCTTCTGGCAGAACCACTTTTTGGGCAAACCACCGGGCCCCTGTTCAGAGTGTAAGTGTGATCACTGCATGGTAGCCTGTCCCCAGAAGTGAAGGCCTCCTGGGAAAGTGATCCCATCAGCTCACAAACTGGAGTGAGGGTTCCTGGGGCAGATTTTCATGGCACCAGCTTGTATCATCACCCCTCAAGAGCCCCGGGTTTGCGGGTTTGCTTCAGAGTGCAGGGCAGGAGACAGAATTTCTTTTCTATTATTAATTAATTAATTTATTAATTTATTATTATTATTATTATTATTAATATTATTATTATTATTTGCAGTTTTTGGCCAGGGCTGGGTTTGAATCAGCCACCTCCAGCATATGGGGTCAGCGCCCTACTCCTTTGAGCCACAGGGGCCACCCAGAATTTCTTTTCTGTACTCCTCTCTAACCCTCATATTTTATCCCCCAAATATGTAACTATACAGGGAGTGTCTGGAAAGCCAGTTACCAAATTTTTCTCTCAGCCTTATATTGCAATTGGGGTGACTGGCTTTTCTCTTATGCCTTCCTAATCGTGCCTGAAAGTCCTTCTCCCCTTTTGGGAAGGGACATACTAACTAAAGTGGGAACAACAATTTATATGAAGATGGGACAGAAACCTATTCTATGCCTTCCCTTGTTAGAGACTGAAATTAACCCATAAGTGTTGGCTACTGAGGAACAGGTGGGAAGAGCATAACCTCAGGGATTTAGGGACAATGACACAAAGCTACCCGAGCTCTATTAAACTTTCTAGCTGATTGTGGGTACAAAGTTTCCAAGGGAAAAGTGCAACTATGTGTATCTGAAGTTCACTATTTAAGTCTTCAGTTTTCAAAGTCAAAGAGGGTCTTTGGCTAAGAAAGAATAAGACTAATATTTTTTCACCTTAAACTTCAAACTCTAAGCTAAGCCTTAGAAATTACAGGCTTTTACAGAGTCTGGAAAGCCACCGTGGCACAATAAAGGTGAAGACCAGTGCTCTCACTGGCTGAGGAGGAATCTCAAGGACTGTCCAGTCCATAGCGGGCACAGCGCCGACCTGTCTTGCCCATCGTGCTGGGGAGGTGGAGCAATAGTGCAAGTGTTAGAAGTCTATCACATGCACGAGTCTAGGGCTCGTGCAACTCTTCCCTGTAAATTCACCTTCCTTAACCCCAACTTGGGAAGGTCCATTTTTTGTTATCTTGTCTTCTTCTACAGCTTTTAAAGTTATGGGGATATATTCCTGGATACATCATTTACCAGTAAAATCCTGGAACCCACCAACTTCTATGGAAGCAGACCAAGAAGAGAGTAAACTACAGTCCACTTACACTTGTGATCCTAAAGAAGATTTGAAATGATTATTTAGAAGACAGTAAGATAAGTGTTAATACAATTTTATCTCAAAATAAACCTGCTCCTGTCACTGTTCTAACCTTGCCTTTTAATGTACTAGTAAGAGATAATATCATCAAACCACAAACAGTGAAAAGGGTTCCAGCCCAGACCTGACTCTATTGTGGATTCCTGGATCACTGCTCATCTAAAGAGACTCTAATTGTCACCTTCTATTGATACAGGGTTTCCGTATTCCAGCCTGGACAAGGAACCCCAATTTTCTGGGCCTGGGCAATTTCATGAAGAGAATACACTAACATATTACCCCAAGCTAGAAGAACCAACCTAAATTTCCATTTATTGTGAACCCTGGATCAATTTCCTCTGAGGAACATCTAACTGCTTCCCCATATCACTGGCCGTCTTCAGCCGGAAGCAGTTTGGAGGGGTCAGAGACCCTTTTCCCTAACTGGAATTAGAGCTTCTATTCAGAGAGTGAGGATCCATATAGCATTCCACCACTCTGACCAAGGCAGGGAGCCCTCCAATCCTCTAGGCCCAAGTGAGGTCTGACCCCCATTTCCAGGCACAAGCAGACTGCCTGTTTCCGGACACACTCTGGGTTCTGAAACGATCATGAACAAAGCAGCCTGTGATGGTATATTGGGTGGTTCCACCTTGGGTACCAGCACACACTTTAACCCTTCTTAGGGTTAGACTGCAAAGGACCAACTGCCAGCCATGTGTAATTCTCTAGACTTAAGACCCCTACATAAAAGAACACATAAGGAGACTCACGATGACGTTCTTCAGTTCTTTCCCCTTTCAAGAAGCTCTGGTGCTTTTTAATGATTCTGTATTCCTTTCTAACTTTTAATAGAAGTCCTATCTTACCAATTATCATAGGACCGTGGCTTCATTCTTCAAATCTTTGAGACCAAAAACCTAGTGTAGAGCAAAAGTCCACTATCAAAGTCATGGATTTGTAAGCAAGTGGAAGATTATGGTTTATACATAGTGCTGCCCTGGGATGCTACACACCAAGAACCCAAGCCCAAAGATCAGACTGTGATTTCACAGACCTGACACTTACATCACACAATCCTCAGTTCTACTTTTCCTGATATTTTATTTCTTTCTCTAGAATAGGCTTGTCTAGGATGGTAGGCGTCCTACTGAAGGTCCTTTCTCAAGATCTGGACAGGCAAAGTGTCCGGTAGTGTACTACATACCTGCAGCTATTTATTCTGATCCTGGTAAATATCAGTCCATTTGCAAAGTCCCAACATTCCAGACCTCTGGCCAGGTGTGTCCAAAATTTTGGCTTTATTGGCCACATAGTAAGCAGAAGAGTTATTTCGGACCACATGTTCAATAACAATCACTAATGGAACTTGAAAACCAAAAAAGAGATGTGGGCATAATTGTGGTGATATCTGCCACCACGAATATGCAAAACAGTCCTGACATAATCCCTATGTGTCACCAGTGCCTGAGGATTAGACACTCCTCAAAGCCCTGCAAAATCCCTTATGTAGAGCTTAAGTGTGATATTTGCCACACATGAATATAATATTTTCTTGCTCTGGGAGGACAAGGTGGGCTGATCCCCTGAGATCAGGGGTTGAAGACAAAGCTGAGAAATACAAGACACCCTTAGCACTGATCACACACTTGTTTTCTACTAAAATAGAAAAGGTTGTCAAGGTTTGTGGCCCTTGCCTTTACTTACACCTACTCCAGAGGCTGAGGCAGGAGGATTCCTTCATCTTCAAGAGTTGGATGTTGCTGTGTGCTAGGCTGATGCCATGACAATCTATCCTGGGGAATATAGTGAGAGTCTACCTCATGAAAAAAGGAAGCAAGGAGTAAAGAGAAAGAAAGAGAGAGAGAGAGAAAAGGAAGGAAGGAAGGAAGGAAGGAAGGAAGGAAGGAAGGAAGGAAGGAAGGAAAGAAAGAAAGAAAGAAAGAAAGAAAGAAAGAAAGAAAGAAAGAAAGAAAGAAAGAAAGAAATTTTCTAGGCACAGTATCCAAGAGCTGAAGTACGAGGAGAGGTCAGAAGGTACATGAAATATGGGAATACATAAAGGAGGGTATTTATTGTTGCCCCTAAGGGGGAATGATGAGTCAGTCAAGCAGGATTGGTATTGTTTTCTTAGAATATTGAGAGTTGATCTTATGGGTAGGTGTTCTCCAGAGATGTCTGGTTCCTGGATTTGGACTGATGGGGGCAAGGGAATATTGGCCCAGATAGAAGGTGTTCAACAGAAGAGGTGGAGGGTACTCTATGATCTTTTAGTGTGCATAGGAAAAGTCTTATTTGTGTCGAGAATTCATTGGGTGTACAGTTTAAAGTGACTACAAGAATCTAGGATATCAAAGGGTCAGAGTTATGTAAAATCCAAAGGGTTGATAGAGGTTGTAGGAAAACAATTTTCCTATAAGAGAATAATTTCTCTAGTTGACATCTAACCTAAGGTAATAATTTCAACTCTAAATCCATGGGAAAAATAAAAATGAGGGGTACATTTCTTATCAATGTTTTTCTCAATTTAAGAATTGAGACAGAGTCTCTGTTGCACTTGGTAGGGAGTCGCTGGTATCATCACTCATGGCAAACTTGAAGTGTTGTCATCAATTGAACGTATTCCCTCAGCTGGGATTCTAGGCTGCTGCATAACATCTGGCTGCTTTTTATACTTCATAGATGTGGATTTCACTAGTGTTCAAGCTAGTCTCCAATTCAGAAACTCAGACAATCCAACTGAAGAAATCTCCCAAAGTGCCAAGATGACAGGCATGAAGCACCACCGCTGGACACCAACTATAGTTGGAAAAATAACCCAAATTCAAGGTCTGGAGTGGTGGCTCACATCTGTAATGCTAACTCTCTGGGAGGCAGAAGCAGGAGGTCCAAGTAACTGGGCACTGTGGGGGAGCACCTGGATTCCCAGATGCTCAGGAGGCTGAGGCAGAAGGATCTGTTGACCTAGGAGATTGAGATTACAGTTAGTTTGGATTACATCAGGGAACTCTAACCAGGAGAGAGTTTTTCAGACTCTGGCTCAAAGAAAAGAAAATGACAACTTTGGTAGGATGGAACAATGTGCGGTCCATGTCAATTCATGGTAACCTGTGTGTGAGCAGGGAAATAGGGTTGACTGTCTCTCAAGTACTCACATGACCTGGGTATTTCTTATGCTGTGAGCCTTTTGAGCAACTCAAGTTTTGTAAAACATGTTCAAGTAGCTTCATTGAAATAAGTAGTTCACCCTTTGAAATTATTTGATTCTTTGTTTCTTAGTATAGTAACACAATTGTACAGATATCATCACAATCTCATTTTAGATCTTTGTCTTTTCCCTACACACACAGAATGTCAATACCTGTTAGCAGTCACTTTCACGTCCCCACTATGCTCCACCACTTGCCCCCTATTCGTAGCAGGCAAATGGCCTTATCTTTATGATTTATTCTGAGTTCAGTCATGCTCTGTGGGGTTTTTGTCAGTGGACTTCTTCCCTTATCAGAATGATTTTAAGGTTCATTGAGATTGTAACATAATTGTGCACATCATGCCTTTTGATTATTGAAAAATATTCCATCGTGGGAATATAGCACTTTATATCTACCTATTCATTTGTAAATCTCATTACTAGTCCTGAAGATGTTCTTTTCTCATCTAAGATTTTTGTTGTTGTTGTTGCAGTTTTTTTATTTTATTTCTTTTTTTTTATTAAATCATAGCTGTGTACATTAATGTGGTCATGGGGTACCATACACTAGTTTCATAGACCATTTGACACATTTTCATCACACTTGCTATGTTAACCAGTGTGTTGTTGCAGTTTGGCTGGAGGTAGGTTTGTATCTACCACCCTTAGTATATGGGGCTGGCATTCTACTCACTGAGCAAAAGGCACCTCTCCTCATCTAATATTTCTAAAAGATTTTATCAAAAATATATGTTGCCTCTGTCAAGAGTCTTTTCTGTTTCTCTTGAAGTGACTGTGTGATTTTCTTTATTGATTCTATTAAAGTAGTGTGTTCTAGTGATTTATTTTCCCATATTATGCTGGACTGGCAATTATGGTAATAAATCCAATTTGGGATATGTGTATAAAATATTTTGTATACTACCGGACTTTTCCTTCCCCTATACGGTATCTCTCTTATAGATTGCATACTGTGTTCCCCTTTGTGCAGTAAAAATACACTGGTACCATAATAGCTCAAGAAAATGCTGGCTGCTAAGCTAAAGCGATTCTCCTGAGTTTATGCTTCTGAGCAGCTGAGACTACAGGCTTATACTAACACTTCTGGAGAAGTTTTACACTTATTCCTTGCACAAGTGAGGTCTTATTATATTGCTCACACTGATCCGAAACCAATTAGCTTTCAGTGATCTTTCTAACTTGGCCTCTGAAATTGCTGAGATTATAGATGTGAGCTATGGTGCACATCCATGCTTATATTTTGGTGAATATTTTTCTTGATTATCCTCATAGATAACAGCCCTCAGATTAAAAAATAATAATTCTATTCAGATATTATTTCCACACTCCACAATTCACACTTTTCTTATTTATTTATTTATTTATTTATTTATTTATTTATTTTTATTAAATCAAAGCTGTGCACATCGATATGATCATGAGGCATCATACACTAGTTTCATAAACCTTTTGACACATTTTCATCACACCGGTCTACATAGCCTTCCTGGCGTTTTTTTAGTTGTTGCAAGTATAGAGTTCGAGACTACACATTCAGGGCTCAGTTGTACAGTTGTTTGTTTGCTTGTTTGTTGTTGTTTTTTGTTGTTGTTGTTGTTGTTGTTAGAGAAGTTTCCCTTAAGGTGTAGAAAGAGAGAGATAGAGGAAAGAAAGAAATGAAGAAAAGAAATGAATTGAGAGAGCAAGCAAATGAGAGAGAGACACTTGAATGAAGGAAGGATAAAGCAAGGGAGGGAGGGATGGAGGTAAAAAAAGGAGAAAATGACCAAACTTGGTAGCTAACACCTATAATCCCAGCCCTCTGGCATGCTGAAATGATTGTAGTTCTTGAACAAGGGGGTGCTGAGAACGGACTGAGCAAGTGTCAGACCCTGTCTCTACTAAAAAGTGAAAAATAATTTAGGCATTGTGACAGGCATATGTAGTCCTAGCCAAATGTGATTTTCAGGCAGGAAGATTGCCTGAATCCTGGAATTTGAGGTTGCTATGATCTATGCTGAGGCCAGGAAAAACTAGCCTGGGCCACATACAAAAACCTTATCTCAAATATTCCCATAAACACACACATGCCCAGACCTACCAACAAACCAACCAAAAAAGATTTTTATCATATAAAAGGATCAGAATTACCTTGATGGTTTAAGCCAAGTAGATATGCTTAAGACCTGTGAAACTATGACTAAATTTAGGCAGTATCCATGCATAGCAAATTTGTAAGCTTCTCTCAAAAGGATGTTATGGGGTAGGTGTCAAACAGGTACTTGAAATAGTGTTCCAGGGGTATTGCCTGTGGTAAAGTGGGTAGAGCACCTGCTCCAGGTAGTGAGGGTGGTGATTTGGAACACAGCCCTGACCAAACTGCAACAAAAAGTAGCTGGCATTGTGGTGGACTCCTGTGCTCCCAGCTCCTCAAGAGGCTGAGGCAAAAGGATTGACTAAGCTCAGGAGTAGGAGCTTTCTGTGAGTTGTGAGGCCATGGCCCTTTGCCGAGGGTGACAAAGCAAAACTCTCCAAGAAAGAAACAAAAAACAAAGAGCATTATACTTAAGTGATTCCATGCAGTTTTGTCAGCTTTGATGCAGCCTCAGTCACACCTCTGTACAAAATCTGAACTGTTGTGTCAGCCTAGTTCTGGGAATCTCAACCATCAATAGAATCAATAAGGCAGAAATGGGAGATCACTTCTCTGTCTGGGGATGGAGGGCTAAGAAGTGTCCTGGTTCAAATCCTTGAGTGATATTAGCTGAAGTGAGCAGAAAAGGGCACTTAGTATTTTGACCATAAGCCTGGATCCCAGGATGTTACAGGATGAAGTCACTACTTGGGGCACCGTGGATGACATCACAATGGTTGTTGCCTTGGGTTACCATGTTTATGCTTAACTGTATTACTGCTAAGCATGTGTATTGTCCATCCAGGTTTGTCATTGTGTTCAAACTGTTGCAGAAGATTGGGATTCTGTTATTCAAACTAAATTCCTGCTTCCAAAAGTTTGTATATCCGGTCAAGGAATTCAACAACCCTTCTTTTCTTTTTCAAGTCATGGATTTGTAAGCAAGTGAAAGGGTATGGTTTATACCTAGTGCTACCCTGGGATGTTACACACAAAGAACCCAATCCCAAACTTCAGTGATTTCACACATGACAGGTATATCACACAATTTTCAGTTGTTTTATTCCTGAGATTTTATTTCTTTCTCTGGAATAGGCTTGTTTTGGAGGATAGGTCTCCTATTGAAGGTCCTTTCTCGAAATCTGGTTAGGCAATGTGTCTAGTAGTGTACTCCATACCTGCAGTTATTTATTCTGATCATTGGAAATATTAACCTATCTGGAAAGATTTAACATTCATGACCTCCAGGCCAGGTATATCCAAACTTTTGGCTTCTTGTCCACATAGGAAATGAAAGAGTTATTTTGGCCACACGTTCAGTACACAATCACTAATGAAACTTGATAAGGAAATGCGAGATGTGGGTATAACTGTGGTGACATCTGCCACCATGGATACCCAAAACAGTCCTTACATAATTCTTGTGTGTCAGGCAGGTCTCCAATTCAGAAACTCAGACAATCCCAAAGACATGGCCTCCCAAAGTGCCAAGATGACAGGCATGAAGCACCACCATAATTTAAAAAAAAATCCCAAATTCAAGGTCTGGAATGGTGGCTCAAACCTGTAATGCTAATACTCTGTGAAGCAGAAGTGGATGGACCAGAGTTCCTGGACACTGTGGAGGAGCACTCAGACTCCCAGTATCTCAAGAGGCTGAGGCAATAGAATCTGCTGAACCAGGAGTTTGAGATTACAGTTAGCTTGGATTAAATCAGGGAACTCTAACCAGGAGAGAGTTTTTCAGACTCTGTCTCAAGGAAAAAGAAAATAACAACTTTGGTAGGATGGAACAATGTGCCTTCCATGTCAATTCATGGTAACCTGTGTGTGAACAGGGAGATAGGGTGGACTGTCTCTCAAGTACTCTCACAAAATGGGTATTTCTTCTGCTTTGAGCCTTTTGATCACCTCAAGTTTTGGAAAACATCCTTAAGTAGCTTCATTTAAATAATTAGTTCACCATTTGAAATTGTACAATTGTGTTTTTCACTATCATCACACAATTGTTCAGCTATCATCACAACCCAATTTTAGAACTTTGTCTTCTCCTCCAACACAAAGAACATCAGTACCTACTAGCATTCACTTTCATCTTCCCCACCACATTCCCCGCCTGCCCCTTACTCCTAGCAGACAATTGGCCTTGTCTTGATGTTTTCTTCTGAGTTCAGTCATGCTGTGTGTGGTCTTTTGTAAGTGTTCTTGTTCCCTTATCATAATGGTTTTACGGTTTGTTGCTATTATAACATAAATGTGCACTTCATTATTTTTTGTTGTTGAAAAATATTCTGTCTTGTGAATATAGCTCTGTATATGTATCCACTCACTGATAAATCCCACTGGTAGTCCTGAAGACATTCCCTTCTCATCTAAGAATTTTTGTTGTTGTTGTTGTTGTTGTTGTTGTTGCAGTTAAACTGAGGCCGGGTTTTAACCTGCTACCCTTGGTATATGGAGCCTGCACCCTACTGACTGAGCAACAGGTTCCTCCTCTTATGAAATATGTTTAAAAGATTTTTTAATTAATTTTTTATTGTTAAATCATAGCTGTGTACATTAGTACAATCGCCTGTACCCATTCTAACATGCACCATAGATGTGGCCTGTTTAAAAGATTTTGACCAGAAGCCTGTATCCCAGGAAATTACAGGATGAAGTCACTACATGGTCACCATGGATGACATCACAATGGGTGTTGCCTTGGGTTACTATGTTTATATTTAAACTTGTTCCTGCTAAGCATGTGTAGTAGCTTTCAGCATTTGTCGTTGGGTTCAAACTGTTGCACAAGAGTGGGGATCTGTTCTCCATACTCAATTCCTGCTTCCAAAAGTTTGTTTATATATACATCAAAGGGATTCAACAACCCTTCCTTTCCTTTTCACATCATGGATTTGAATGCAAGTGGAAGATTATGGTTTATACCTAGTTCTGCCCTGGAATGTTAAACACCGAAACCCCAAGGTCATAGATCAGACAGTCTTTTCACAGACCTGACAGGAACATTACGCAATTTACAGTTCTACTTTATCTGAGATTTTGTTTTTCCTATTGTAGGCATGTTTGGATGGTAGGTGTCCTACTGAAGGTCCTCTTTTGAAATATGGATAGGCAACATGTCCAGTAGTATACTCCATACTTGCAGTTATTTCTTAACCTGGGAAATATCAGCCAATCTGGAAATTTCCAACATTCCTGACCTCCAGGTCGGGTGTGTGCAAGCTTTTGGCTTCTTGGCCACATAGGAAGTAGAAGAGACATTTTGGGCCACCCATTCAATACACAATCACTAATGAAATCTGATAAGCAAAAAAGAGATGTGGGCATTATTGTGGTGATATCAGCCAACACTGATATGCAAAACAGTCCTGAAAAAATTCCCTATGTGGTAGTGGAACCTGACGATTGGACACTCCTCAAAGCCCCTGATATGGTCATTTCTTAAGTAGAGCTCAATGACATTTGATACACATGACCACAATACTTTGTTCCTCTGGCATACCAAATGGGGCTGATCCCCAGAGCTTAGAGGTTGGAGACAAGGTTGAGCAAGATACCCTCAGTCCCAATCACACACCTATTTTTTTCTCCAATAGAAAATGTTGTCAAGGTTTGTGGCCATTGCCTTTACTTCCAGCTAAACCAGAGGATGAAGCAGAAGGATCCCTTCATCCCAAGAGTTGAATGTTGATGTGTTCTAGGCTGATGCTATGACACTCCAGCCTGGGTAACATTGTGAGAGGCAGTGCCATGAAAAATAACAAAAGAAAGAAAGTCAGAAAGAAAGGAGAAAGAAAGGAAGAAGGAAGGAAGGAAGGAAGGAAGGAAAGAAGAAAATAAAAATTACTAGACACAAATTCCAAGAGCTGAGATAAGATTAGAGGTCAGGAGGTAGATGGAATATGGGACCTAAAGGAGGAGATGTATTGTGGCCTCCCAGGTGGGAACAATGAGTCAGGACAAGTGGGTTTTAAATTGATTCTTTAGCATATTGCCAGTTGATCTGATGGTTAGGTGTTCTCCAAAGTTGTCTGATACCTGAGTTCAGACTTATTGGGTTAAGGGAATATTGGCCCAGATTGAAGGTGTCCAACAGAAGAGGTGGAGGGTATCCTCTGGATCTTTTAGTGTGCATAGGAAAAGCCTGATTTGAGTCAAGAATTCATTGTGTGTGCAGTTTCCAGTGACTACAAGAATGTAGGATATAAAAGGGTCAGAGTTACATAAAATCCAAAGGGTTGATTAATAAAGATTGTAGGAAAACAATTTCCCTATGAGAGAATAATTTCTCTAGTTGACATCTAATATAGGGGAAAAATTTCAAATATAGATCCATGGTCAAGAGTAAAATTGAGGGGAAATTTCCCTACCAATGGTTTCCTCCATTTACGTTTTGAGACAGAGTCTCCTTATGTTGCCCTCCGTGGAGTGCCCTGGTATCATATCTCACAGCATACTTCAAGTGTTGTCAGTGAGTGAACCTATTCCTTCAGCCTGTATGCTATGTGCCAAAATAACATATTGCCATTTTTCATTCTTCAGAGTTGGATATCTCACTAGTGCTCAGGCTGGTCTGCAATCCAGAAACTCAGACAATCCAACTGATGGGGCTTCCCAAAGTTCCAAGATGACAGGCATGAAGCACCACCACTAACCACTACCAATAGTTTGAAAAATATCCCATATTCAAGATCTGGAGTGGTGGCTCACACCTGTAATGCTAACAATCTGGGGGGCAGAAGAATGTGGTCCGAAGTAACTGGGCACTGTAGGGTAGCACTGGACTCCGAAATGCTCTGGAGGGTGAGGCAATAGGATATGTTGACTCAGGAGTTTGAGACTGTGGTTAGTTATTATGACTTTAGGGAACTCTACCCTGGGGGAAGTTGTAAGAGTCTGTCTCAAGGAAAAACAAAATATCAATGTCGGTAGGGTGGAACAAATGTGCCTTCCACGTCAATTCACGGTAACCTGTGTGTGAGCAGGAAGATAGGGTTGACTGTCTCTCAAGTACTTGCAATAACTGGGTATTTCTTATGCTGTGAGGTTGTGAGGATCTCAACCTTTGAAAAACGACTTCAAGTAGCTTTTTTGAAGTAAGTAGTTCACCCTTTGAAATTATACAATTTTGTGTTCCTTGGTATAGTCACACAATTGTACAGCTATCACCACAATCTAATTTTAGACCTTTGTCTTCACCCCACACACAAAGAATGTCAATACCTACTAGCAGTCACTTTCACTTTCCCATCACCCTCCTATGAATGCACCCTACTCCTAGCAGACAATTGGCCTTATCTTGATGTTTTCTTTTGAGTTCAGTCAGTGTGTTTTGTCCTGTTTATGTGGCCTTGTTCCCTTATCAGAATGATTTTAAGGTTCATTTCTATTGTAACATAAATGTGCACTTCATTCCTTTTGATTGAAAAATATTCCATTGTGTGAATATTGCACTTTATATGTATACACTCATTAATAGTCCTGAAGACATTCCCATCTCATATAGGATTTTATTTTGTTGTTGTTGTTTCAGTTTGCCTGGGGCCAGCTTTCAACCCATCACACTCTGTATATGGGGCTGGCGCCCTACACACTGAGCAACAGGTGCTACCCCTCATCTAATATTTTAAAAATATTTTATCAACAAGTTATGTTGCCTCTGCTAAAAGCCTTTTCTGTGTCTCTTGAGGTGACCAAGTGCTTTCCTTCATTCTATTGATGCAATGTGTTCTGTTAGTTGATTTCCACATATTGACCTGGACTGGCAATCCTGGTAATAAATTGCATTTTGGATACATGTTAAAATATTTTGTATGCTATTCGACTTTTCCTGCACCTATACATTATCTGTCTTATAGATTGGATACTGTGTTTCCCCCTTTGTTCCAGAAAAATATATTTGTACCATCATAGTTCAAGGAATGCAAGCTGCTAATCTCAAGTGATCCTTCTGCAATCATTCTTTTCTGAGCAGCTGAGAGTACAGGCCCTTGCCAGCACTCCTGGTGAAGTTTTGCACTTAATTCTTGGACAAGTGGAGTCTTACTATGTTGCTCAGTCTCGTCCAAAGCTCCTTTGCTTTCCATGATCTTTATGCCTTGGCCTCTGAAATTGCTTGGATTATAGCTATGGTGCTCATTTGTGCTTGCACATTGGTGAAGGTTTATGTCAATAATCCTCATGGATAACAGCCCATAGATTACAAAATAAAAATTCTAATTGGATGTAATTTACACACCCCACAATTCACCCATTTCAAGTGGAGTTCAAGACTACACATTCAGGGATCACTTGCATAGTTTGTTTGTTACAAGAGAAGTTTCCCTTAAGGTGTATAGGACAGTTATAGAGGAAAGAAAGGAATGAAGGAAAAAGAGAATAGAGAGAGTAAGGAAATGAGAGAGAGAGAGCACTGGAAGAAGGAAGAATAAAGTGAGTTATTAATGAATGGAGGGAGGGACAGAGGGAAACAAAGAAATAGAAAATGACCAAACTTGGTGGCTCACACCTATAATCCCAGCCCTGTGGCACATTGAGATGAGTGGAGTTCTTGAAGGAAGGGGTGCTGAGAAGGGACTGACTAAGTGTCAGACACTGTCTCTGCTAAAATGTGTAAAATCATCTAGAAATTGCAACATGCAGCTGTAGTCCTAGACACATGGGAGTCTGAGGCAGGAGGATTGCCTGAATCCTGGTGTATGAGATTGCTATGATCTGGGTGGAGGCCACATATCTCAAAAAAACCCATACACACATATATGCACAGACAAACCAACAAACCAAGAAGAAAACATTTTTCATCATCTAAAATTAACAGAATTACCTTGATGGTTCAAGATGGTTCAAGCAAAGTAGACATGCTTAAGACCTCTGAATCTATGACCAAATTGAGGCTGTAGTCAGGCATAGTAAATTTTTAATTTACTTCTCTCAAATGGATGTTTTGTGGTAGGTGTTAAACTTGTCCTTGAAATAGTGTCCCAGGGTCGTTGCCTGTGGACAAGTGGGCAGGGAGCATGCCCCATATAACACGAGGGTGGTGAGTTTCAACCAGGCCCCGGCCATCTTAACAAAGATATTTGTACCAGAATGTTTATCGCAGCCCTATTCATAATTGCTAAGTCATGGAAAAAGCCCAAGTGCCCATCGATCCACGAATGGATTAATAAATTGTGGTATATGTACACCATGGAATATTATGCA
>CAUYPK010139413.1:0-31122 GCA_963574355.1 Loris lydekkerianus
GTGACAGTGTTGGTGTCAGTGGAGTGGACGGATGACTGTGTGACAGCGTTGGTGTCAGTGGAGTGGACGGATGACTGTGTGACAGCGTTGGTGTCAGTGGAGTGGACGGATGACTGTGTGACAGTGTTGGTGTCAGTGGAGTGGACGGATGACTGTGTGACAGCGTTGGTGTCAGTGGAGTGGACGGATGACTGTGTGACAGCGTTGGTGTCAGTGGAGTGGACGGATGACTGTGTGACAGCGTTGGTGAGGGGCAGATGGGCGACTGCGTCCTACACACTATACACAGGAAACCCACCATACACAGGAAATTGACAAGCTCACGTAACAGCAGCTATCTTGGAACATGCTTGCCAATGAGCAGGAGAGGTGACTTCGTGTGTGTGTGTGTGTGTGTGTGTATGTGTAGAAAGAGTGTGGCTAACATGAAGAGATAATTTTGTAAATATTTTGTAAAATTTTATAATGAGTATTTTGTAAGTAAAGGTATGTTTAGCCACCATGTCCCGGTTTTGCTATGTACGGCAGCTTTAGGGACACCCTGCGGTGTGTTTGGGCCAGGAGAATGTGGAAGGAGAACATTTTGAAATGTCTACAGCATCCCTCAGTATTTTTAGAGCATGTAGGAACTCAAATGGTTCTTTACCCCTTAGAAAATAACCTCGGCACCCATGATCTTCCATAAGAGCAGTGATTTTGCAAATCACTAATTCAGATCTCCTGCTACACGTGCAGTCAAGTACGAGTCTGCATGTAGCTTGGAAAAACTCTGCCTTATCCCCAGTAAGTGGGTGTGAAAGCCATTTCAAAGTTGGTGCCTGTTGGCTTGATTTTAGAAAGGTTATTGCCATGGGTGACAGTATGACCTATAATTCATTATCTTACTGGGTGAACTGGACGGGAAAAGGAAAGAAAGTGAGAAATCAGCCCTCACCCAGGCTCTCAAAAAAACAAAAACAAAAACAAAATCATTAATAACAATTTTGCAATATATACACACATGGGTCTTTCTATATTTTCAATGTTTTCCACGTAGAAATACTATGTATTTCTGAAGAATTATTTCTACATATTTCATATTTTGTGTTGTCGTGTTAACTTTAATCCTCTAATTATTAATGGTATAAATGGATATTTATATACTGAACTTTAATAAAAAAATAATAAAATAAAATAATGAACAAATCAGAACCTAACGTTCAAAAAAACTAAACCCTCATCTCACATTTTACAGATGTGTTCAAGGCTCTGCACGTCCTACAAAGTAAGAGCTGGTTAACATGGGATCTCCATTTCCTAAAAACCATCAAACAAGCTATAAGAAGGAGTTGGGAATATATGATACACTACTACATATCTCCAGGAGATAGAGAAGGATCTCCAGGATACATTGAGTGAAAAGAGGGAAGTAGAATAGAATAAAGACACGCTATGTGCAGGACAGAGGGACCTCTACTCAGCATTCTTGCCAAAGGCAGTGGGACCAGCCTCTACGTGAGCTCTCAGTGCGCAGTAGGGAGGACTCTTCCCTGTCACTGAGACTCCATGAGGTCAAAACTATTTTCTTATAAGTACCAAGACATGATTTGCCTTTTTCACTTTAATTCTGTCCTGAGTGTACTGTGGAATGTTCCAGCCACTACATGTGTGATATTGTAACCGACAGAATGTGAAACCGGTAATGTGGATCCAGTTAACTTTTATTAAGCCAGGTATTAGAGTTTCAAAAATAAAAAATACTATTTTTCTTGCTCCCTTTTTTGCTTTGAAAAATTTATTTTTTATCTAAAACCATTGTTTATGTTTTCTGTTGTGGATTTGTTATCTTAAATGAATATATATTTTTAAATTTTGTTTTAATTTTTGATGTGGTAAATGTCTATATATACAAGAAAAATAGAAGCTTTAAAAAAAACAAAAGAAAAAGAAAAAGTCCCTGTGAAGCCACCCATGTCCACTCTGGACTTAGAGAACGTACCCTGTTCAAATCCAGCTCTCCACAGGGAGCAGCACAAGGCAGGTGGATTCAGAGGGTCACTTCTCTCGTTCTGCTTTATTTGTAAGCTCCTTGACGGCAGGGCCTGTGGCTGACTGGCCTATGGTTGGGACAATCTTGCACATAGAGACCTGTGTCAGGACAGCTGTGAATCTGGGCACCATGATGTCTCTAATACATGACAGTGCCCGGGTAGGGACCAGTCACCCCTCTCTACATCCACGTGTCTAAATGAGAAACTCGCCAGATCTGTGGATCGGGGCTATTAGAAATAAACACACTAATGACCTGTCACAGAGGAGAAGTAAAATCACAGTGGAAGGGAATTCAGACTCACATTCAATGTGGAGATGAAGACTGTTTTTGTTTAACCCTGCAAAGTCAGCCCCCATAGCAGAAAAGGCTTACATCAGCTCTGCGGCCAGGGGCAAGTTTTTAGGGTTCATTAGATTGGCTTTTTCTGACTTTTGTTAAAACAAAATTTTTTTGTTCTTGTTTCAGGAATTTATGAGATTCTCTTCTATATTCAGAAGATAAGCTCCAACTAGGACAGAATTCTGAAAGTCATTACAGTTGCATGCAAACGTTAGTGCACAGTGTCAGGAGACGCCAGGTACAGTGACATTCTCGGGCACCACATCTATCCTACTTTAGCAACCGCTATGTCCAGGGAGACAATTTTCAAGGGAAAATGGTTTTTGAAACCCCCAGCATAACAAACTCCTTTGGAAAGTCGGTCTATGCACTTTCTGCCTCTTGTGTCCTTGTCATCCCATCAATTGTTTGGCTTCTGCCACTGAGACTTGGTTGGCAGTGGACGCCAAGGCGTGCAGTGAGTTCCTGTCACCTGGGCAAGCCAGGTGAGTGCCACAGAGCAGCCTGGCACCGATGCTCCTGACAGGAGCCCAACAACATACACTGGAAAACGATTATTTGAATTTTTGAACTGTATCAACTTAACAGTGGCTTTTCTGACCAGAAATGTGTTTTTAAAAGAAAAGAACACATATTCATAAGGATAAAAAAACCTCTCCGATTTTAGTCATCTGTGTTTCTACATTACTTGGCGTTAGCAATTTAATAAAACATGAACCATCTAAAGGTTAAAGGCAGAATTCTGAGGAGCAGGAAAACATCTACCTGTGTAGACGGAAAGCCTTTGTTCTGCAAGAATTTACTCACATAAGTTAGACAACATCAATAATTATGACATCGGTGTGTCCATTCTCATAGGACAGCCTGAACAAACAAATAAGGAAGCTATGTTAAAACTTCACTGACTCGATGCTTATTAGGATATCCTTTTGTAAAGAAGAAATTTATTCTGGTTTAAAAAAATAAATTTAAAAATAACTAAAGTTGTTTATAAAAATTCCCAAATATGTCTAGGTAAATAATTTTTGACTGGGATTTCCTTAAATTTGGATAGCATGTTATTTTCTTTATATTTTCAGAGGATGTTTTTCTTTGTTTAAGAACCTCATTTGTTTAAGAATCGTTTTTGAGTGGTTTTTGGCCACCAACTCTTCCTGGGGTCTACTTGGCTCAGCCTTGTCCAGAAGCTAATTCTGATTCTTCTGTCAAATGCTTGGTGGCACTGTGTTACCTGCTCTCCTGAAGGCCTGGCACGGCACAGGCAAGCAGCTGACCACACTGGGGACCTGCCACACTTAAAGGGGACAAAAGGACCTATGGACTTGGGCGGGCCAAGTCTTCATGTTAGCATGTAACCCAGAGAACCTTCCACTTAAAGCAATGCTATCATTTCCTCCCCGGTAAGTCTGGGCACTTTATTTTAGAAGAATTATTTCTACATACTCATATTTTGTGTTGTCATGTTAACTTTAATCCTCTAATTGTTAATGGTATAAATGGATATTTATATACTGAACTTTAATAAAAAAATAATAAAATAAAATAATGAACAAATCAGAACCTAGGTAGGGACACAACTCCTTTTAACTGATGCCCTTTGTGTAAACAGGAGTCACCGGCTCCAGCGGAGCATGAGAGTAAATGGCTGAGCCACTTTTGCAGTGAATCACCGAGACTCCGTAGCCCCTCACTGTCGAAAGGATGGTCTTTGGTTCTTCTGGGTGTGTTCAAGTTACTTTTCATTGCCAGTTAGAAAGGAGAGGTTATGGGAGAAATGTAATTAATTTCATGGGCTACAGAAATGTGGCCTTCATGCATACTTCTCAGAATTTGATTTTGTATTTGGATGCCCTGAGTTCTCTACCCTCCCTGAACCACGTCCTGTGGGTTTCATGAGTCCAGGTTTTACTATGTGTTCCTGGAGAACACTACAGCAACCTAGACTATCTCCTGCTATACAGGTGTACCATGTCCAATAATAAAATTGTGGGGGGTCAAGTTTGCAAATGTCTTACAAGCTACTGTTTCATCAAGCATTCCTTCCCATCTTTGATTTGCAGATCCTGAGAAGCTTCCAGTGTTATTTAGTCTAAAAGCAATTCTCTTTTCTTGTGGGCCAAATTCCCTGTTTAAAAAATAGCTTTGAAATCTGTAAATTCTCCCCAATCAGCCTCAATAACTCGCTTCTTCCCAGACTATGGTACCACTTTCAGAGAGAGCCACAGAGTGAGATGGGGTCTTTTATCCTTTTTCAAACCCACCAAGCTTGTGCCCTCCCATGATCCTCTGAGTCTCTCCCTAAGCCAGGGAGGGCACTGCTTCAGGGGCGGGGGGAGCAAAGCGGGGGTGAGTGTGGTTAGAAACATGAAAGGCAGTTTGCTCACACGGTTCAGTCGCTGGCCCCCCTCCGGGCTCTTGGACAGGCGTACCTTGGCATGCAGACTCTGTGGTTTGTTGGAGAGGATGTCTGTGGCTTCCCTGCAGCGGGTGGAAAGGTTCAGGATGGCAGCAGCTGCTGCTATGTGGGTGTCTTCACTGCACTGACCGTAGCTGTAGGAGCTGGCACGGCTCGGGCTCTGTGTGTGGGCGCCTGCACTAGGCAGCCGATTAGGAAATTTCGCTGGATTTGAAAAATGCTTTGCTGTTGAAGAGAGGTTTGATTAGCAATTGCATGTATGCAGTTTTAGTCATTACATAGATTTGTTTTTAAAGATATAACTTCTTGTAGTAAAATAAGTGAGGAATGAATTAAAATACAATCTGTTATCCATTGGTACATGAAAGGAAGGTGGTTCACACTGGTTTTCACAGAGGTTCACAGATCAAATGATGCAATTTCTGGGAGGGAATGCCTATTCTCTTAATATTTTTTTGTATTTACGCTTCCTGTGACAAAAACTCCATAACTAGTGTTATGGGGCAGGTGCATTGGCAACATGTGTGGCAAAAAAGTGTAGGTGAAAAACACACTCGCAAAACCCATCAGGAGCTACAGAAAGCATAAGGCACGTTGACATGAAAACTACACGTGAGGAACAGTAATTCCAGCAGAGAAAAAAATACAGCCTTTCAATGTTTGTTTTCACAGTGCAATTTATACTTAGACATAGAATTACATTTTCATTTTTCTTCTTTTTTTTTTTTTTTTTTGAGACAGAGCCTCAAGCTGTCACCCTGGGTAGAGTGCTGTGGCATCACAGCTCACAGCAACCTCCACCTCCTGGGCTCAAGCCATTCTCCTGCCTCTGCCTTTCAGGTAGCTGGGACTACAGGCGCCCACCACAACGCTCAGCTATTTTTTGGTTACAGCCGTCATTGTTGTTTGGTGGGCTGGCCTGGATTCGAACCCACCAGCTCAGGTGTATGTGGCTGATGCCTTAGCTGCTTGAGCCACAGGTGCAGAGCCTATATTTTCATTATTTGATATGCAGGTTTGTTTTGTATTGAAACCAGTAGAAGTTATACTTCAGTCAGCTAGATGGAACTAAGTGGATGGTGGAGTCTTTCACGAGTGGGCATTTTGCATATTCAGGGAGAGCAAGGTAAGGGAAGGGCAGGGAAGAAATATTCTCAAGGGGAACACAAAGGAAATTCAGTTACCAAGCCTGAGTTTCTGTTTTATATTTATGTTGTGGGTATCGAGACATTACCAAGAGATGGAATTAAATATATTTTTCTTTATTCCAGGGCGTTTGCAAACATCTTTCAAGGTTACAAGAGAAGCACCCAAGATTTCCCATGGGCTCATATAAAACATATAGCTATTTGTTTTGCATTGCATATTGTTTATCTTAAATATTTGACTGTTACTTTTCTTAAAGTAAAATTTAAAACATTACCAAATGTTATTTCCATAATTACAAGAATATAAAAATGTCGCTGAATGTTTTGTACCTTTAAAGTCAATACGCATGCTCTTTGAGTATGTGCAATGCTCTTACTAACTAGCTCGCCCTGTATTAAACATGTATGTGTGTATGCTACATGTCTGTATAATAAAATTGTGTGTATATTCACACGCAAATTGTATGAATAGATAGGTACAGATCACTGTGCGTGAGAGTGTGTGTCTGTGTGTGCGCGTGCGGTCTGGGACTCATTTTTCTTTTGGAATCCAGTACACTTCTCACTGATATGCAGACCCCTTTCAAGCTTGTCTATCCACTGAGGGGTTTTATTTGGCCTTTGGATTCTCTAAAGAGTTGTTCAACATCACACAGTGAAGTAAATATCCTGCCTTCATACAAGCACTCAGGCTAGGCAACCTGGTCTAAGATCAAAGGGATTGCACGGATTTGCAGAAGGTTGCAATAAATCCATGATCTGTGAGGACTCAAAGTGGGGCATGATTTAGCTGCTTCTTTCGTGGAAGTTAAATTCCTGTAATGCAAAAACCATTTCCCATGTTTGTTTCCAGTATTATTTTCTCACCGCTTCATTGGAATATATAAGGACGCTGAACAACTTAAAGAAGTGTGTTTGGCAAAAACACCAACTCTTTTTGTGATAGCATTTATTTTTGAGTTATGGTCTTCTATAGAGACATGTTAGCATTAAAGAGTATTGACCCATTTTAAATGTTTCTGTGTTAATTCCTCAATTTGTGGGTAAATATCTCCATAGCCACATTTTTTTTTTTCTAGTAAAATCTTGAGTCCTGAATTGTGAGTTTTTAGCTTTTCACATTTTCCTCTATCTCCAGCCTGAATCCTTTTGCTGAGTTCAGTAATATTTAATTTAATTTATTTTGAGACAGAGTCCTACTCTGTGCCCTGGGGCAAAGTGCTCTGGCATCATAGCTCACAGCAACCTCAAACTCTTGGGCTCAAGCGATCTTCTTGCCTCAGCCTCCCAAGTAGTTGGGATTACAGGTCCCAGCCATGCAGCTAGTTCTATTTTTAGTAGAGATTTGGGGTCTTGCTTTGCTCAGGCTGGTGTTGAACTCTTGAGCTCAGGCAATCCACCTGCCTCGGCCTCCCAGTGTGCTAGGATTAGAAGTATGAGCCCCCATACCCAGCCTAAGTTGAGTAATATTTCAAATGGTATTTCAACATGTTATCTATTAGATTTCCACAATTTTCAATATAAACAAATTATTAATCTCACTTCCAGCTAAATGTGAATTAAATATTTCTTAGAATTATTGTATTTGGATCAACAAGGACACCATATTTGTAGAATAATTAAATACATTGTTCACTAAATTCTGTGTACCTTTAGCACAAAATCAGTAATATTGATCAACCTATTATCGTTTTTCTTATATTATTTCACTGTATAATATATTTTCTCTCCTGGCGGCTGTAAGTAACATCTTATATATCTGAGTACACCCGACCACACATATACACATACATACATACACACAAAAAAATGCATTTTTGGAGAGTAAGTACTGGAATTCAAAGCTTACATTCAGGAAATGGTGGTGTTTTTCGTCCTTGCCCTGTCTGTACAAGGGAGCGTTTACCAAAAACTTGAGCATCAAAACTGGCATAATCAAACGGTACTTTTCCAAATTTCTCTTGTTCTTTTGACACTGTCACTCTGGGAGAGGTGATGGCTTGTGATCGGAAATTGAATTCAATTTGCTTCACTAAGCTTGTCCTGGAGAAAGGGGGGATATGGTTCAAAAGAAATATAATAAAAGTATTGGTAAGCACATCGGCTTCAGAGTTTATGTGCAGATGCATCAATCCCTGTAGGTGCCACTGAGACACCGCACAATAAAAGAGGCTGAGGACAGCAAGGCGGAGCAGAGCGCTCTGGACCCGGCGTGAGGGATGGAGAGATTTGGGGTTCTGTGTGGCCAGGAAGCAGCTGCATGCTTGGTGTCCCCGCATCTCATCAGTAAAACAGGAATATGCACCTCCACCCAATGGATGCAGGTGTCACGAAGGGCAATGTTTAACGTTCAAAGCACTTTGGGCTTTTTAGAGAAAAGTGCCATGTAACTCACCTAACTATCAGTAAGTAGTGGTTACTACTTACTGGACCTGACAAGGTGTGCACACTCTGCCGGTTACAATTGTTAATCAGATACTCCGTGAACAGTAACAAGTGGGACTAATGAGGAAACGTCACTCTGGTCTGTTGAGAGGAAGGGATGTTGAGCTCCGCTCAGCTCTGCTGGACTAGCACAGGGATGCTGCCCGAGGCAGACACTGGAGACTGGATTCCTCAATTTTGAGGTTCTTCTTAGGCTTTTCACTGTTTTTTCCCACCTTCAATCTGAATGTTGTTAATAATTTAAGTAATATTTTAAATAGAATTTTAATATTTTACCTATTAAATTTCCATCATTTCAGTAGGAACCCCAATTACTATAATAGTTATCATATTTTTAATATAATTATCCCAATGAAGTTAAATGCGAATTAAATATTCTTTGTATTTATATTAAACAAGAGAATCATATTTGTGTAGAACTGATTCCAGTCAAGGAAAACACAAAAAATGTCCTGCTGTGGTCTAATTATAAGAGAACATAAACAAATATGCCTTTCATAATTCAGCAACATTTGAAATATATTTTTTCTTTTATTCTCCACAAAGGCGTGTCCAACTCATCAGAATGTCAAAGTTCCAATGACATGTTTTAGATCAGACAAAAAACCTTTTAGCTCCCACATAAAAGTATTTGAGCCACTAACTGATCATATTATGGTACATATGAATTAGTCTGTAGCTCTAAAGTTGCATAAATGTTCTAATCTAAAATAATATACACCTGTTTATGTGTATACCATGGAATACTATTCAGCCATCAAAAAGATGGAGATTTTACATCTTCTGCATTTACCTGGGTGGAGTTGAAATACATTCTTCTTAGTAAAGTATTGCAAAAATGGAAAAATAAATATCCAATGTACTCCATATTAATATGACATCAATATGTAAAAACAATTACATGCTCATAAGAACAATAAAACACAAATATGGTCTAGTATGGGGGTAGAGGGAGGCAGGAAGGGGGAGGAGAGACGGAGAGAATGATTGGCAGAAGGAGGGGGGGTCTGAGGTGGGTCTCACCTAACGTGCACATTGTGAGGGTGTATAACACACCCCCTGGATTAGGGGCTCTTTTACAAATGGAACTTTACCCTGGAAGTGAGAACAATGTAACCTGAAAATTTGTACATTGTATTCACTTGAAAAAAAATAAAAAATAAATAAATTACTCTTTTAAGCAATGAACAAAATGAAACAATGTTATTTCTATATTGAATAAATAAGTTACTTATGGAGAAAATACAGTAATACTAACCAAGAATTCTATTTTAAGATTTTTAATTGCTACTGATTCAGTAATTCATGATCTTCACTTGACATATGTTTTGCACGGATGTGATTCAAATGCCAATTTTGACTTTTAATTAAATCTATAGAAGCAAAATATTAAGGGAAGCCATATCTGGAAAATGTTGAAATGCCTAATAACTGTTTTTGCATCCTGGTAACAACAGTTATCTGATCATCTATCTTAATCCTGGAATCAATTTTCTTACATGTATGATTTTTGTGACAATAAACATAGGTTTTCAGATTAAACACCATCATCCGTGCTTTATTAATAATTTAGATACAAGATCTTCCAAACTTCTAGACACTCTGAAAAACCTGGGAGCTATGAGAACCCATAGGAGATATTTTATTCACAGCTATCAATCATAGAAAGAGTATTTGTTCCAAAGACATGATATAGGTATGTGGAGCCAAAGGATGAATATATTACACTACTTATTCTGAATGGGTCCGACTAGCATTTTCTCCAGACAGAATGGTGAAGTCACCCAAAGGGGAGGGCTCAGTTGACTTGTCGATGCTTAGCAACTCAGAATTTTGACAAATATATATTATTGTATCCTTGATTTTTTAAAATTCGTCACATCATGCTACCTTTGCAAGGAAATAAATTGCAAGTTAAACTTCTGGAGGGCTAAAGAGCTTATTTAAGAGACACTTCAATTAACTACACCAGCCCCTCCAGTGGGCTGCCCCGGGCAGGTCTGCTAGGCTGGGAGGGAGGCCCTGGGAACTCTGCAGGAGTCTACAGGAGGGGCCCCCAGCCCTGCCGTGTGGGAACCTGTATGAACAGTGCATCAGGAACATCGTAGGAGGTTCTTACCTGTGGGTCTGGTCGGGGCACTGCCCGCTTTGGGGAGAATCAAGCTGATTTTTATCCTGGGACATTGCCAACTTTTCAGCTGCAGCAATTGGACAACCAGAAAGACTGTTTTGAAAAAGAAAAGCAGAAGGATTTGAGTGAAAATGATAATGTGATTTGCTCTGGCACGTGCCTCACAGCATTCTTGGCACACGGGGAATGTTAAGTCATATTAATAGTCCACTTAGCACCATTCTCGTACTGAAAATCCCAAAGGCGTTTGCAAACGATTGTGTCAGTGTTCGTCCCTCATCTCCATCTTAGAGGTGAAAGGTGGAAAAACTCATTTTTTAAAAAATAAATGTATTATGTAAGGGAGAAATGGCTGAAGTCTTCTGAAACTTCTAAATATTTTAAGGAGAACGTGCTTATTCAATTGCACGTGTCTACCTGTAGAAGTTAGCACAGTAACATCATGACTTACCGTAGAACCTTTAGAAACATTTCAGGGACTGCGTTTTGCACCTTAGTTGCAATTCAAAGTTCAAAACAAGAAGTTTTTCTTGCATAATGCTTATGATCTCATAACCGCTAATAATCTACTGTAACATAAAATGCAAGTGTACAACCATCAGCATTTTCAGCAACAATATTTTTATACATATGTATTATGTTCATATATAAATGCTTATATACAGGAGAACCTCCACAGCTGACCACCTCCTTACATTGACCACCTTCTTACGTTGAGCTGAGTTTCATTGACTGGTATGCACCAAACGTACATACCACTGAAGGAGGCCTAGTTCCTTATGTTGACCACCTCGGTATGCTGACTGGTTTGTTACAGTCTCCTGGGTGCTCCACTTACAGAGGTTCTACTGTATGTGTTTTATGTTAGTTGGAATCTCAATGAAATGACATCCATCTTCTCTCTGGTTTCCAGTCAAAACCATCAAAGCCCTTTTGGTACCTTTATAACGCAGATTGGCTATGGCCCAAGATAACCCAGCAACAACTCCTTTCAATGTCAAAACAGCAATGGTGAAGTTCCAAAACAAAACAGAACATGCTGCATTTGGATGCCTCTACCAACATATAATAACCCCAGCACCGTCAAGTATAACATTTTTTTCATTATCAGCATTGGCTGCTAATAAAAATATTTCTATAGAAAGGAAATAATGAGATAATTTTCCTTTCTTTTTGACTGTCCACACGTTGAGAATATTTCTCATCTGTTTTGAGTGGTAACACATTTGACAGTGATGCTGCAATTCTCATAAAACATTGTCGACTCATTATTTTTTTGGTGGAAAGTTTCTCTCATTTTTTTTAATGTTAGACGATTAGCATCTAATCAGAATTACCTCCTGTGGGTGTTACGGTTGCTGTTCACATGGCCTCTCCCGGTGCATCCTGGCGTGGGACACTTGAGCACATTTTCATGCATGGCAAGAACTAAGCGCAAAATATCACATAGAAGGAAAGAATAATTTACCATAAATACATAACACACTAACAAATTTATTTCTCAATTTTGCATCCAAATGTCTTTGGTTACATAATCCACCATGCTACCTCTCCATATATATTCAGATGGAAACAAACAAGCACTTAAGAACTTAGAAATTAAATCCAGCAAGCTGGTTCAAGTTTTAATTTCTCCAAATTCTGTGTTATGTTTATACTAGATTCAAATGAGACAATTCTACTCATATTTAATGTAGACTGAAAACCTCATAGCTTTCCCTTCACATGTGTGCGATTTTCCTTGGGGGAATGGATGGAGAACTTTGTCAGATAGTTCCATCTCTTCCCCCACAGTCTGGATTTTTGTATATAGACTTTTTTATTTCTTAAGTATTATTTTTTTGATTCCTTTTCCATACGCCCAAGTTGGAGGGGGTGATAATCCAGCAGGCTAGGGCTGAGCTGGTCACCTTCAGGAATTCCCATTTCTGTGATATGTGTGGTCCAAGATTAAAAAGTAGAAGATGTAGCAGGTGGCTACTTTGCGACCTAGGAGGCGGCAGCCCTTTGCTTCACCTGCAGGGCGTAGGGTGGACAGATGTCTAAAGCTCGCTGCTGCTCAGGGGCCTCCACTGCTACAAGATGTGTTCAAACAACCCCACAGAGCCTGTTCCCAGGGGAGGCTGGAGCACCTGGAGACTGACCCTGAGCTCAAGGAAGCTACATTTCCAGGTGACAAGGGACTGTGGAGCCACGCCGTGTAGTAACCATGTCTTATTTTTGTACTCATGCTTTGGTATCTGTAGCCTTGCTGTCCATGGAAGGAGTGCCTCTCCCAGAGCTAGTCCATTCCTAGAGAAGTAAACAGCTTTCCACATGCACTTAAAAAATGCAAACCAACCAATCTGGGCCCCATACCCCAGCCGCCCCCTCCACCAGCTCTCACACTCTGGGGCACCATTCCCTTCTCTTGTCACACCAGAGCTGGGCACCAGACAACGGGCACAGTCCCTGTACCCCAGAGGCCCTGGCCCATTTTAAAGCCAGCTGACCCTGCCTTGTCAATTCCTTCACTCAGAGGAGATTAAGATTAAGTCTCTTGCCCACTATCCCCCCCTCCCCCCTTGGCTGTCTCTGGCACTTCCCCTGTGTTGGGCCCTTGACGTGGTGTGACCCCCATTCTTGGGAACTGTGAGTAAATAACTGTCTTTTCAATGGTAATTATTGTACCTCACCGTCTCTGTTAGCATACCACATTTTAAAACTCACGGGTGGGTGGAAATTGCTTTCACACAGAAAAGACCTTTTTGCTGTCCCTAAGTCCACATGGGAAGAGGAAGATGGTCAGTAGCACACGACGGAGCATCTACAGGAAGGGGCCCCTTCCTTGGAGGTGAGCAGTACTCACTTTCCAGGGGGACCCGCACTTTGTGGGGGCACCCCGAAAGGCTGCGGTGGTGGGGGTAGAGCCCCGTCACGTGTCCCGTGCCATCGCACCCGGGGATGGGGCACTTGGTCTCTCTCTTTTCAGGCCTTGGGGAATCTACGGAGAAATTAAATTGAGAAATGCATTTGGTCATTCTTTCCCTTCCCATTCAACAGAGTGGCCTTGCAGGGCGACCTTCTTACTTTATTCAGTTTTACCCTCATAAACATTCTTCTCACATTGCCTTGAATAAGACCCTCAACTAAGACCTGTGGAAACATAAAACATGTTTTCAATTTTCTTGGTTTCCTAAGCAAAGGCTGACACAGGGCAAAGGAGTGTTAAAATACGGAGATGGTTTGCGTTTCTATGTCACATGCTGTAGCGAAAGCCTCATTATGAAAAGTCAACCCTGTGCCAGAGGACGAACAAGCTCCCCAAAAGAATAAAAAAGTGGGAAAGAAGAAAGAATTTACTTAAATGGAATCTATCTCTTATTGAAAGAGTTCAGAAAATGCCAGATGCGAAATTACAAAACAAAGAAACCGCCACGTCTAAGAGTTCTCTGCAGCCTTGGCCCTGGGTCCCCGGTCTGGGCCGGCCAGCTGCTCCTGCAGAGGGGCTGGCAGACCCAGGGTGGGACAGCGCCGCCGCCCTCCCCTGCCTGCCCTACCCAACCCCTTCTAAAAACAACTAGGAGTATATTATAAATGTCTGACCACAAAAATAAGTAAGTGAGGTGACGGCTATGTTACTTAGTTTGATTTAAACATTCCAGATTGTATATCAAATCATCACATTGTACCCCCTAAATGTGTTGTTATGATTTAATAAAAATTAAGTTAAAATAAATTAATAAAAATTTTCTGTCTTGTCAGAGAAAGAAAGAAAGAGAAAAAGTGCTGCTCAGACCCCAGATTCCAAACTCCCCAGGGGTCGGCACTGCGGATCAATACACAGTGAGAAGCTGTTGGCTTTACTGAGAATGCAGAACCTGAAAACCTGAAAATTGAGGCAAGAAGCCTCAGAATGGAAAAGAGAAGCTCTGGCTGGAGACTTACAGAGTGGAAGCACCTGCCCAGGGGTCCAGAGGGCGCAGGGAGCCGCGCTGGGGCAGGGTCGCCTTGAAGGGTGTTTTGTGGGAGCGGGGGCTGAGGACAAGCTCTGCTCTTTGCTCTTCAGGTGCACATATTGCCAAGGGTTGAAGGGTATAGTAGTGAGAAATAAAGATGAATGCAAGGAGGTTACAGCAGACACAGACTGGGCCATATTTAGAAAAGTTCCTATTCATGATTGAGATGGTAGATAAAACAGAAAGGCATTCTTACTAGCCAACCCCTCTCCACCCACAGCTGGCTCTGGGACCAGGACGCTGGTGCTTGTGGGGAGCCTGGTGGGGTGTAGGGAGTCTCAGATGTGAGGCCTCAGGGATAAGGAGCATACTTGATGCTAACAGCGAAAATAAATAATCAGTGTAATCCTGGCCCAGGAGCAGAAGGGCCCTGCCGCATGCAGGTGCGGAGCCCCCACATGCTCCTGCTGGAATGGGGCTCCAGGAGCAGGCCACTGTGGCAGGGGCGACAGCCGCCTCCGAGGGCCATCGACTGCGAGAGCAGACGTGCTTCTGTGATTCCGTGTCACCCACGGAAGTTGGATTACAAACGGTCCTAGGCAAGTTGTTGGATTACAAACAGTCCTGGGCAGATGGGACACAGAGGCCGTATGTAATGCAATTATATGGGGCATGGTTTCGCAGATAGGTGAGGGCCAAGGGTCCTCCTGCAGGAAGCGTGGCAGGCCGGGGTCAGCAGGCAGGAGGCAGCGTGTCCAGGTGGGCAAGGGGCAGCAGCGGGCAGTCCCATGAAGGAGAGGCGGGCTCCTTGTAATGTGCAGACTGTTCTTGTGTTTTGGAAGAGACAAAGAGGCATCTGAAGGGTTTCGTGATGTTCTGTGATTCTGTGGGTACATGTTCTAATTCATCCAAAAATAATGCCGAGTTTCAAGTTGATGTGGAATGTGCATCCTATAGACCACTAGCCAAAATCCTCGGAGTGTGATCAACAGGAACTGAGAAGGGTTGGTGCCCTTCGAGAGTAAGTTAGAAAAAAGAAGAGCAGCAATGTGGATTTTGATGCCCATCCTCTCCTGGCTCTCGGCCAGGCGAGGCCACATTTCCAAACCCTGTTGAAAGGTTTGGCGGGGTGCAGGCGTTTCCTCTCCCGCCACACTGTGCGTGTGGGCAGGAAGCCTGAGAAGGTGCCGGAGATAAGGCAGGGCTGGCGCCTGCCCAGGTGGGGCCCACTGACAGTCCACCACCACCTTTCTATTTAAGTGTCCTCCCTGTTGCCAGAAACAAAGGTGCAGACGAAATACTCTGGGGGGCAGAACCTGTTTGCATGATAAGAAGCCAGAGCTTGGGGCAGCTCTCAAGCCTGCCTCTTGTCTTTTTATTTTCTTTGCACAATGGTGCATAATGAGGGTGACCTTATACTCTGGTGATGTTGCACGGTGGCTTTCCTGGGACTGTCCTCCCACACACCTGTATACTGTGGAACTGGACATATGGCTCCCCTTTTCTCTAAAAGAGTAGCAGGCTCGGCAGTAAATGACATGGCGACTCGGCTTACATACTGACCTCCAGTCCCCCTCAGCACTTGGTAGCAATAATGAAAGCAAATTTATTTTAGAATTGCTGACTCATCAGAAGGCTTGGGTAAATTCAGACTTCAAAATCCCCACACTCTCTCTTTAACAGCCAAGTTGCATGGGCAAGGCGTATGGCAATCAGGAGAGTATTTTGGAGAACGTTGCTATTGGTTGGGATCGGTGGTGACTTTAGTGAATGGGATACATGTCAAGAGAAAAAAAAATCTCTCACAGGCCACTGGTTCCTACATCAGGGACACGGACCGGGGAAGTGAATCTGTAATTGGACTCTGTAGAGTCCCTCTAGTCTAAGCCTATAGTTTCCCTGCATGACGGGTTTCACCTTCCTTGGTTGTTTCATACCAGCATCAGCCTGGTCTGAGCTCCTTGCAGAGGCTGTTAACACACAGGGCAGGAGTGTGCTCCATACAGCAGGATGTGCTACCCCCACATCTAGCCCTGTTGGTAATTCTGTACGTCTCTACCTGACCCAACCAGGACAGATACGGATTCTATTGCCTTCTTAATTTTAGAAAACAGAAACAGTTTTTAAAGTTCTATAAAATAACTGAAGCATCAGTGCGTAGCTTTAGCTATAACTCAAGTAAGTAAAAGTTTCTACAAATACTGGATTTCATGGGCTATAAGTTCTCATCAGTTGTAAAAGGAAACATAATTTTGTATGCTATTAAGAAATAAAAAATGGTTTCTGATTTAAAATGGGTAAAATGTATCTCTTAGAATCAATAAAATATAGTATACAAACAATTATGGGCTTTGGGAGTTTGGAGTAAATTTTATCTTTCTTTCTGATTTTGTAGTTCGTTAAAAAAAGGCAAATTCCACGTTGCCCATTAGTGGGAGTGCCCAGAGCTAAACCCAGTGTCCTGTTCCCAACTGTCCACTGTCATCAGTATTCTGGTCCCTCCCCACCCATGCAGGTGGCTTGCATTGCAGTACTATCTTGCTCCTTACAACATAATATCATTTTATCCTACTTTGTTTTTCCAAAGTTACAAGACTGTAGGTGAGTGCTAAAATGGGTTTAAAATGACAAAATACACAATTTGTTTCTGGATAAATCTCAGGAATCAGAACTTCTGAACCATACTAACACGTTATTCAGGTAAGCCCTCAGGGTCCACTGCCTTGATTTTCTCTAAGATGCTCTTCCCCCGATTTCTGTGGCTTTTGCGCTTTAGAGTGACCGAGAATCCCCTGAGAACTGTAAATACTCGTCCTAGACAAGCGCCCGAGCCCTGAGGACTGAGGCTGGGGCACGCACAGAACCGCTGGAATCATCACTGTCCATCTGTGCAAGACTTGGGGGAGAGAGAGCAGAGAGGGTGCCTGTGTGTGCGGGGGGAGGGATACAACTTGCCTAAAGTCTGGGAAAAAAATGTTTTAAGTTCTCCTCAAAGCACATTTACTCTCTCATTCAAATTGACCCAGTTATCTGAGGGCGTCAAGTTTGAGAGATGATAAAAGTATAGTGTTCTAAATGCACTAAAGGCAGTTTTATCGCAGGAAAAGTCAGAGCATCCCACCTGCCTTGCAGGTCACCTGACATCATTTTGAAGCTCAAAAGCAATTACAGGGCTCTAGAACAGGGATGGGAAAGAAAAATTAAGTTTCTATAATTTATCTGGCTCCTTAAGTGATTTGAGATCCAACAAGTACTAATGTACTTTCAGCAATGTCCACTAAAATACTTTCTAAAGGTAGGATGCGAATTTCGGATTCAGCTAATTTAAAATAAATCGGTGCAGGGAATCACTTTTTGTGTATGGAAACCCAGCAAAAGTGATAGCTTGATCTGAGAATACTCTAGAGCATGGAGGGAAAATGAGTTGTTTATTGTATAGTTATAAACTGGTTTTTAAATTGCATTAAGCTGTGAAAAAGTTACCTGGAAGAAATAATAAAATCTAACTTTACTTCCCCCAACCCCTAAATAAATTTTATTTTTAAAATAAATACAAAAACATGTCTTACTTTTATTGTTAAAGATCTGCCTTCCACCTGTGTCAATAACTTTGGTTTGTCTTCTTTCTCCTGCTAAGTGCGCCAGTAGGAACCTGTCCAGCTCTTTGTAGGTGTTATGGAAAACACAACCTCGCTCAGTCTGCAGGGCAATCGCCTGCTCCAGCAACCTCAGGTTTCCCTTCGCTTTCTTCAGCTCACTGGACTCTTCTGTCACGGCTGCCAAGCTCTCGCCACCTTCTGCCTCCATCTCAGGGAAGGGAGGCTGGGCTTTGCCATCCAAGACTTCCGTTTGAGCATTCTGTGGGTCACTCCTTTCTGTTTCAGAATCACACCTGTTCTCACAAGGGATAAATTTCTCACCTTCCATTTTTATGTCAGGAACTTTCAAGAAGTCTTTTTGATTATCAGCTAAAACATACTTTGGGACTCTAGGCGGTTTGGTTTCTTCTGAGAGGTTGGAGCCACTGTCCCAGCCATTCTCTGCAGCTTCAGAGTTGCTTTCATTGTCATCAGAGGAGCAGAACGGCGCCTGTGCATCATTGATCTTGTCTCCCCCATCATCAGAATGAATCATAAAGCACCCATCTGCTTTGTCACACTCTGCTTTTAAAGACTGGATGCCACTGTCATTTAAGTTTTCACTTATGGTCTGAACAGACACATTGTTTTCAAGTTTCCCCAAATGCATGAAAGATTTGACTACGAGCTCTTGATAACAAGTGTATCTGTCTTCCTTCTTATTGGAGTTTTCTTGTGCAGTAGAATGAAGGTTTTCATCCATAGGTTTTGTCATAATTTCTTCTATGAGAAAAAGAAATATTTGAAAAACATGAACAAAAAATATTTTAAGAAAATCGCACCAAGGTATATATATATATAAATGTGTACATATTCACATATATGTATATACACAAATATACACCTATAAACTCATGTACATAATATACATAATATGTGATCTCTATCAATTTTATAAGTATTGGTAAAAGTATATATCTTCTTTGAAATTTTTTTTTAATTTAATTTTTTTTCTTTTTTTTGAGACAGACTCTTACTCTGCTACCCTAGGTAGAGTCCCATGGCATCATAGCTCAGAGCAACCGCCAGCTCTTTTGGGCTTGAGCAATCCTCTTGCCTTAGCCTCTTGAGTAGCTGGGATTACAGGCCTGGCCACTATACCCAGCTCATTTTTCTATTTTAGTAGAGACAGGGTCTCACTTTGGCTCAGGTTGGTCTTCAACTCCTGAGCTCAAGCAATCCACCAGATTCAGTCTCCTAGAGTGCTAGGATTACAGGCATGAGCCACCACGCCTGGCAAAAAATACGTATCTCCTTAAACTATAACTCAGACCACAATATTCTGAGAATTACCTTAAAGGAAAGGGATTTTATAGTTTTCAACATATTAAGAGCGAAGTGCTTCTAGGTCACTGACCAACACAAGGAGTAGATACTTAACAATAATGGTGCACTGAACTTGAAATTATTGTTACTGTACCTTTTATATTCCCTAAATCTCAGCCAAATGGAAGGAAAATGAGCATACATAGTCTATGCATAGTAAAGAAAACATTCGTCCGAGTTTCTGTTAGTGTGGCGATGAACACGTCCAGAGCTTATCTAATTACATTCTTTGCTCTGTACAGCTCATGTGCACTCCTGTTTTATGGAATATTAGTTAAGATACAAAGTACATCTAGGCAGAGATCATTAAAAGAATTCTGAGGCTTTTAAGACCTGTTTACTTCTGTAACTGTTGCACTAAAAAAATCCCGTATTTTGAGGAAAACACACATGGGAAGATTAGCATGACCAAATCCTGTCTTGAATAGGAACACATTTTCTGGTCTGTTACTTGCATGTATTTGTGTAACAAGAAAATGAGATCAGGTGGGGTGATTGGAAGGTGCTGCGTGCTAACTAGCTGTTCTCAGTATGAGGCCATCTTGGGTCCTGACTGTCAAGGTACTACCCCGTGACCCAGGGGCCATCACCTGCCCGTCTGCCCAGGACAGCCCATGGGGTGGCTGTTGTCCCAGGCAGCTGTTGCTGTCAGTGTTACCCCTTTTATGCTGGAAATGGTCCAGGTGGAGTGACAGATTATTCGGTCAGCCTACCCAAGCCTGTCCCCAGGCAAACACACCAAGAGAGGGTGGGGATGTGCTGGCCACACCAGCCCAGCACATACGCCAGGCTGCGAAGTGTGCCAACTACCTAGCAACGGTCCCCTGACATAATAATAAAAAAAAAAAAAGGACCATTTCTGTGTCTCAAAGGCAGAGTGGGGGGATGGGAAGCCCAAAATAATAAGCCCCTTTAAAGATCGTTAAAGACACCAAGTGAAGTGCATTCTGTGTTAATAAATATCTTTGGAGGAAAGAAAAGCGCAGCCATCGGGTGTGAGGGCTGAGGGAGAGGGTGTCTGTGTGGAAGACAATGTGCCTTTTTTGGTCTCATTTAATTTTTTATAAACATTGTCTCTGACAAGGACACTCAAAAATACATCTCCATCATCTTCCTTTCTGGTAATTATCTCCCTAAATCAACACTGGACTGCCAGGATCAAGTAAATATTGCCATAGTAACTAAAAGCATTTTTGGATGAAGGGAAGGATTCAGTCACAACACCAGCCCCTGTAAATACTGCTGATTATAGGGTGCAGTCTTTTGTTGGGATCTATTCAACATAAACTGAAAAATTTAACATTTTAGTTCCTAGAAAAGAGGCTGGATAAACAAGCACATCGGATGGCCTCTCCTCTCCCGAATTCATATCAGAGGAAACTCCAGGTTTAAATAATATATTAAACATAGTCTAAAATGCAAATGAAGTTTCGCTCCATATCACGGTTGGCTATTAAGAGAAAGTGTAAAGGGTTATGATAATTTTAAAGTATTATGAACTACAGAAAACAAGTAAAAAGCTTTTTCAGTGAATATGCTCGATTCATTGAACGATTCTCTCCCTCCACTTAACTACCCACATGTGTACGATAATGATTTATAGACATTATACCTAATTATGCATATTTGGGCTGTGTTAGAGTGCTAACAAAAGCTCTAGAAAGCAACAATTACCTCTGTTGCTTAGCTACATAGTTTAAAATATTCCTATTAAGTGCAGATCACCAGAGAGGCGGGAGTGACAAAAACGCACATGTGCACGACAATGTGCTTCACTGTGCCGCTGCCAACCGCTAGCGTTTTGGGTCATTTCCAGTTTACATAATTGTTTGGTTCAACTGTTTGTTATATGCTAAAAGAAAATATTTATTAATTATTCTTCAGAAAAAGAGGGGCCCTGCCGACAGAGGTGCCACCGTGCACCACCGCTCGCTCTGGTTTCCAGGGAAGGGTCTGCAAACCTGCAAACCAACTTCCCGCATTCTCCTCCTCCCCGGCTCTCCCTGGAGTCAAAAGGAAAAAGTTGAGTTCGCTTTAGGAGCTGACAGGTGGGTGAAAGGGCACTTGTTTCCCCCAGATCTGGGATGGGCTGCTGATGTTTCCTCAGGCTAGTGTGATTTTATCTGCCCTGGAGGCCAGTGACTTCCTCTGAGTCACTCTCGCTGCAACAACAGAAGGAGCCTGGCTGTAGACTTGTGCCTGGGCGTGGATTCTGACCCCGAGGCACTCTCTGCGCTCACTCAGGCTGCTTCCCCTGTCCTAGCATGGTGTCTCCCCTGGCACCAGGAGGAAGACAGTCTTGCCTTGGGCAAGAACTGAGGGTCTCATAGGCACGGGCAGCCAGTGTTCAGTAAATAGCGGCTGTCTTCCCTGCCCCAGACACTACTTTAGAAGATAGTAGTGGCAGGGGATATGCAGAGCCCCTGCATCCATGAGGTGGGCCTGTCTTTCATTTAGAATAATTACTAAAACAGACCCCAAAGGCGGGGCAGAGTGCACAGATTTGAGAAGGCTCAGCTCTGCTCCCCCATCCCTGGTGCACTGGGGCCACTCCTGCCTTTGAAACCTGGAGTCTGTGCACAATGCACAGCCTGTGGCAGGGAGATCCAGGGACGGGGTCCTGCTGTTGGCTCTGCACTGCCCAGGGCAGGCCCTGTGTCTTCTGAGCCTGGGCCCTGGTTTTGAAAACGAGGCTAATCCAATGGCCCAATGGCCCAATGGCTACATGAGCCAACCCTCCTTTCTAGGACCATGTTCCTGGCATGGGATTCAGTTCTTAATTTCTTGTGATCGTCACAGTGACTACAAGATAAGTGATTGCTACTCCATTTCACAGAAGAAAACCTGCAGGTCCAGAGAGCTGAGGGTTTGCTCAAGACCGGGGTCCGTGTTGTTGGCCTGTGGGGTGCCGAGGCCCAGCCCACGCGGCCACAGACTCATCTCTCTGTGCCCTGCCACTGCAGATCTGACACCACAGATGCCACGACATGGTGCACAGAGCAGAAGCTGCTGAGAATGCTGTGAGCTCATTATTTTCCCAAGTTTGGATATTTTCAAGAATGAATTTATATGAAGATACTAGACTGCAATTGTCAGCTAACTTTCAATGAGGAAAAATAGTGAGCCTCAAAGTACAAATAAAAAAACGCAAAGACAGACATGACAACAAAACTAGAAAATAATTGGACCTTAACTTTCTTGCTACTACAAAGATAATAGGTCAGAAAACTTCTAGGGTCAACTCCCGGGGGCTGAGAGATGTTCATAGTCAGAGACAGCCGGTTAGTGGATACAGACTTGTCTCCACTCCGAATGCATCCCAAAGCTCGGGGTGGGGCTGGGGGCACAGCTGGAGTGCTTTTCTTGTGCACCAAGAAAAAAAATGCTGTTGTCTGATACAATTATATTCGTTTCTTTTTTTATTTTATTTTTATTTATTAAATCATAACTGTGTGCATTAATGTGATCATGGGGCACCATATATTCGTTTCTTTACTTTAAACCAAGGTTCCTGAGTTGTTTGGTAATCCCATAAGTGTGTGCTAATGAATTTTCACATATATGGCAGCTGTTCTGCATCAAAACGTCTTTAAAAATCCTCTGAAAATCACAACACATTTGAGTTTGACTCCTTTAGTACCACTGGATTTTATTAGATGGGATTTCAGTTCTGTTTTGGTAGCCAGCGAGGTTACTTTTATAGGTAAATTAGCTTTCCAGGCTTCTTGGAATATGTAAATTTTACTGGGAATGAATGCCCTAGAAAAATGAATTCATCTTTCAAAGTCCTAAAATTGGAGTGGCTTATCCTTCATTTGCTATTTGTTAAGAGATCATATGTGTTAAAAGTATCATCTCAGCCCTAGAACTTCTATGTCTGTGACAGATTTTCCCACATCCTGAGGATGTGTCCGTGTTGCTGGGGTCCCCGCAGCTTGGCCTGCTTACTCTCACTTCCAGGTGACACCCATTTTCCTGTCCGCGCTGGGAAAGCTGGCACTCATCTTGCAAGCTCATCTTCCCAGTGAAGAAGATATATCTGCATGCTTTTGTCCACATTCTCCTCTTCCCCCTTAACACCCACCTGCATCTCTTTGAAAGACAGGGGGTTGAGGGTATAGACATAGTTTAGGCCATAAAAAGGAATAAAAACTTCACAAGATTCAGGCTCATGACCTCAGCCTTCATGGGCACTCTACCACCTGCACGTCTAGTATTGGGCACGCATCTGGGCAGGTTCAAGACCTTGGGGTACCAGGAGTGAATGAGGGGCTAGGTGAAAGGCTCTATGCTGGGCTTAGCACTGACTCAGCTCTTTTTCCTCCAGGGGATGGAGGTGGAGGGTAACTTGCTCAGAGGGCTGAAAGCAACTTAGCATCTTTGCTCTTTTGACTAGCGAGAGGATCTGCCAGTTCAGGAAATTATGTGACTTCATGACCTGATGTTGTAGGAACCTTGTCCAGTTTGCTCTCTAAAGGGATTCGGGGCAGGGGGATGATTGAATGATCAAGCATGGTTAGCTGGGAAGTAATTATTTTGTTGTCCTTCCGATTGTTTCCTAATTATCTCCCTTCCAACGCCTACAAGCTGCATTACCGTCAGCATTAAATCTCTTTAGTGATCTCATATGTAAAACTGTGACCATAATCATACACACGTGTGGCATAGTAGGGATTGTGGGAAGTAATTTATAGTGCCTAAAATATATTAAGAACTATGGGCGGTGCCTGTGGCTCAAAGGGGTAGGGTGCTGGCCCCATATGCTGAGGGTGGTGGGTTCAAACCCAGCCCCAGCCAAAAACTGCAAAAAAAAAAAAAAAAATACACACACACACACACACACATATATATATGTAGAACTCAAAAATAATGATCACTACTTTTGTAATTTCAGCATATTCATTATTCATGGTAGTCATTTGAATATTAAATATAAAGGTAGTTAATCTGTTTATGAATTTGCAGATAGATGTCTACCAGTGCTTATAGCTGAGTGTTTAACTGGGGCATATTTGGACAATGTCTTCAACTTGGTTAATACTAACCATCCAGTGATCAACAAAACACCATACAAGGTGGTAGTTCAGTGAGCTTTCTCCACTTCTCTGCACTTACAAGAATGTGTTGATCCAAAACCACACCCATGTTCTTAACTATTTGGCTAGTAATACTAGCTAGATACATTATGCATAACCACAGTGATTTAAGGACTTGGCCAAATACTAGACTCAACCTGTAATTTTCATGAATCAAGAAATAAAACTGACCAGCTCAAGGCAAACCAAAAAAGTCAAGGATTATTGTAATTTCAAGAGAAGTCATGATACTTTAAATCACATGCTAAATACAGAAAAGCCAGAAAATTTACTTAAACACATTTAAATCAGAATACAACCTTGTTCTACCTGTGGAACCTCTGAGCCACAATCACTCGAGATGATTCTTACCTGGGGTCTGTGCTCAGTGAGCTTTTACATCTTTTCTACTAATACCGTTTGTTAACTGTCATTCTGTACACCATAAATATTTATGATTTAAGAATCTCATTGCCTTTTGTTTGTATAGTAAATATTTCTTTTCAAATAAGCATCTATTTAGTATATTTTGATTTTTTTTTTAGAGACAGAGTCTCACTAGATCGCCCTCAGTTGAGTGCCCGTGGCATCACAGCTCACAGCAACCTCCAGCTCTTGGGCTTAGGCGATTCTCTTGCCTCAGCCTCCCCAGTAGCTGGGACCACAGGCGCCCGCTACAAGTATATTTTGATTTTTCAAAAAACTCACGTTCGGGACAAATGTTTAGTAGAACATAACTAATTTCATTTTCTACTAAAACAAGCTTTAGATCTTAATTTTTTTCATGATTTTTTCAAGATTTCCTTCTATGTTCCTCAACTTCAGCCTTATGCACAAAGTGATTAGAGATATTCCATCTCCGAGATGCATGGGACCACCAGGTACTAATGAGAATAACTGTCAGGGGGAGAGAAATGAATCCTAAAGTTTCAAAATCGTAATTATAATTCACTTAGCATGCAAAAGGTGTTTGATGAATAAGTGAAGAACTGAAGCAATGAAATATAATGTGTACCTAAAGGGAAATTTAAATGATGTATTTGGAAATAATGGGCATAGTGATACAGTTTGGATCATAAATCATTTCTCCACTGAAGGAGACAGTAGTCCGACAACTTTAGGTTGCTTCTGTAGTTTATTGCTATAAACATTTATTCAAAAACTGCTAAAATATTAAGAACACAGACCATTTGTACTGGTCCTCACTGTTAATATCAATTATATTTTCTGGAGTAATACTATATATACTGATAAGATAAAAAATAAATGTTCTAGATATGTGTATATAAATATTTTATATAGGTATATCTCATAATCACTAATAAAGATTATATAGAATTTGATCATTGAAAAGGTATCATCATGTTTAAATATGACCTTGAATTGAAAGGATTCTTTCAAGAATTTGACATCCATCCTATTAAGAAGACAAAGTATTATATACATAAATGTTTGGTTTTGCTTCCAAATTCACATGTATTTTTACAACCACACAAACCGTACATTCTATGCCCACTAAGACCGAGTCCTTGGTGCTGGGGGCTGGGTGAGGTGTGGGCCCCGCTCTTTGCTACCTGCAGCGGAGTGATCGTGTGTCTCCACGAGGCTGTCCTCCTCGGCCCTGTCCCCACTGTCTTCTTGGCAATCTGTGCTGGGGCTGTAGTGTCGGGGCTTCATCAGCAGGGATTTCCTCTTGTTGACTGGGACCCCCAGCGCCTGTTCCTCAGCTCTCCTCTTCTTTGACATGGAGCAACCATACGCAGCGCTGCAGTGATGGAGGCACATGAACAGCATGGTAAACTAGCGTTTGCTGCTGTTTGACGTTTTACTTTCAGGGAGTCAAACCCAAAGCCTTTGGAAACTCAGGACTAGAGGTTTAGCGTTAGTTGTTGGGATTAAAAAAAAAAAACAGCCAATCTGTGGAATCCATTGAACTGTGTGGATTCTATTTTACTGCCTATCAGAAGAGTTTTAAAAAAAAATCATCCTTAATCCTGAGTAAGCATATGTTAATCTGCGCTTTGCTTGGCGCTACCCTGCATACCCAGGGAGGGATGAAACAAGATTTGCCCTGCTTTGCTAATCCTAAGAAACAGCTAATGTAAAAATACACCACCAGATACCATTAAAATATATATATCTCCATCCAGTATGGATAAATTACACGGTTTTTCAAATAGCTGTGTGCTACTGAAACTGCTTATCTCTGCCGCAGTTGTGGGCTCAAACTTGAAATGTCACACATCTAAGGCTTTGACTTGAAAAAGCACAGGGCAAGGGGCAATCCATAAACATTCAGTCCAACAATCTCCAGTCCCCCAAACCAAAAGAAAGTAGGAAGATGCTACGCGGTGTTCGGCCTTCTCATTCTCCCTCATTTGGCATACAGAACAAAATAAAAGGAACAGAAATAAGATTGGATTTCACCAAAAATGGACAACACTTTATCTTCACTCCTGTTTGGAAATCCTCCTGAGGGAAGCCCTTTCAGAGTAGATTTCCTTCATGTAGCTCACTCAGAATTACTGCACATTGCTCTACGTGTGAAGCTAAGACAGACATTCTCTTAACAAGATCCATGGAAATCAGAGGGTGAGCCAACAGGTGATAAGAGCTTTTTAAATTTTATTTATTTTTTTTTGAGAGTCTTAGTGACCCTGGTAGAGTTCCCTGGTGTCAGAGCTAAGCAATCTTCTTGCCTAAGGCTCCCGAGTAGCTGGGATGGCAGGTGCCCAATTGCAATACCCAGCTAGATGAGAGGTAGTTGTTAAGGTGCTCTTGAAAAATGCTGGAGCTTTAGATGAAAAGATCCAGAGGAGAAAATTCTAGACTCAGAGTAACAAGATATCATTCTCAGTAATGTTACTACACAGAGGTCTTTGGTTGTTCTCTTGCAAACATCAAGGCAAAGACGGTTACTTGGTTATGAAAATGACTTGGGTATAATGATTTGGGAGCCCTTGCATTTAGAGAAGTAGATTAAAAAGCTTCCAAGGTGGGGGGGGGTGTCATTCATGCTAGGAAAAACAAATGCTTCTTGAAGGAGAGATCATTTAAGAGTTAGACATCTCTCAAGAAAAAATAAAAGTTGAAAAACTGCAAATCATTCTGATAGATTAGAGGAGAGTGAAGTTTCTAAATCAACTAATAGGTTTTCACCAAATTTCTCTGATGAGCCCACATTTGCTGTGACCCTGTACGGAAGAATGGGTACAAGAGAATACGACAGGTGATGACCAGAGCAGGAATGGCGTTTACAGAGGACTGTGCAGGGCACAAGGTCCTGCACAAGCTGAGCCTGCTGGTCCCCACCACAGGCTGGGATGTGAGGACAGCAGCCCAGCAGCAAATCACCCTTGTGTTTCTTTATCAAAGGAGACTGGCCCCAGAGGGGCAGAAGAAACTTATCAAAGGTAGATAAATTTCCTAATGATGTGAAGAAAGTTCAAATTTCCTAAAGGAGCTTCAGTCTCCTAAAGCAAATGAATTTCCACCAAAAAAAAAAAAAAAAAAAAAAAATCATGAGAACGTACATAAGATCACTAGGCCATTAAGAAGAACCAAGAAGATTTGTAGAAAATAGGAGCGGCCCCTACATCTTTCAGATATTAAAACAGGGAAAGAAAGTGGATTCTAAAAGCCGCAGTGATTGAAAATCAATGCTGGTATTGAGAAAGAGGCTGAAAAATTGCATTAAAATGAAGATTTGTCTGGATCCTGATTTCAAGTCTTCTGTAGAAACACAAGCAGTGACATTGCTGGTTCGTGTGGCCGTTTTATTTTTAAGGACCCTTGGTGCTGTTTTCTATGTTCATTACAGTATCATTCACAATAGCCAAGAAGTGAAAACAACCTAAATGCCTGTGAACAGATGAACTGATAAAACAAATGTAAGGTGCACATGGGGTGAAACACGGTTCAACCTTGAACCAGCAGGAAATACATCACTGCGCAAAAACACACAGGAAACTTGAGGACATTATTCTAAGTGAAATAAGCCAGATACAGAAAAACAAGCACTGTGTGATTCTGCTACATGAGGGCTCTCAAATGGTCAAATTCACAGAAGCAAAGAATGGAATTCTGTTTGCCAGGGGTTGGGGGCAAGAGAAATGAGGAATTACTAACCACCAGGGACAGGGTCAGTCGAGCAAGATGAGTAAGCTCTAGAGGTCTGCGGCACAACAGTGTACCCAATAGTGCGTTGCAGACTTAAATATCTGCTAAGGAGGTAGCTCTCATGTTAAATGTGTGTTTTTGTTGTTGCTTTTTGAGACAGAGTCTCACTCTGTCACCCTGGCTAGAGTTCCTTGGCATTATAGCTCAAAGCAACCCTTGGGCTCAAGCCAACCTCTCACCTCAGGCTCCTGAGTAGCTGGGGCTACAGGCACCCACCACCATCGCTGGCTAGTTTTTCTATTTTTAGTAGACACAGGGTCTCACTCTTGCTCAGGCCAGTCTCAAACTCCTGAGCTCAGGGATCTACCTGCCTCAGCCTTCCAGAGTGCTGGGATTACAGGCATGAGTCACTGCACCTGGCCTTGTTCAATGTTCTTACCACAGTAAAATTAAAAAGAAAGAGAGGAGAAGGAAGAGGTTGGCTGGCACCAGGGAGCATTGATCCATAAGACCTGAGGTGGCAGGGCTTGTTAAATAAGGGATTTCAGCCAGGAAAATGTCATTTCTTTCTTTGGTAATTGGGTTGGTGAACGGGGCCAAATTCACATCAACTGTAAAATCTTTACAAACTGTATCTTGCTATTACAATATTATCATCCACATTCACTCATAAAGGCAAGTAACATTTCCAAAATCACATAATTGGGAATTGGTGAGGCCAACATTTGAATCTAAGTCTACTGGGTCCAAAGCTCATGCCCTGTCTTCCGTGTTGTCAGATTGAGATAGTCGAGGTAATTTCTGGATGCATTTGACAGTTCATTGAATTAGAACCTGGGTAAAGTGGTGTCCTCTGTAAATAGAAGGAAACTGCCTGCTACAGGGAGTTGGATGATTTGGGTGGGGATAGAAAAAAACATTCATTCTATATGAAGAAGACTTCGAGCAATGAAAAACAAGGTGCAAAACATAACCAAGACCCCCCTTCCCGAAATGTCCACAGCGTGGAGCAACAGAGTGACAATAATGAGATGATACTTGATGACAACAAAGAGTTCAATAGTTGGGTCCAAATAGTAACTTCCCAAGTGTAGGATGGACAGGACATCACAAAAGAGGTTCTATCGAAGTGCAGGATTAGCTTACAATTAGCTTTTGTATCTGATGAGAAGATAAATGAAATAGCACAAGTCATACTAGCTATGTGATCTGCCACAAAGAGCTTACCATTTTGGAACAACAAATTCTTCATCTACTACATAGGGATAATAATTTCTCTATCACATATTCTGTGGATAAAAGAGATAATATCTCTTAAGTAAAGACAGACCTGCTCTGCCTCCTGGTCCAAGGTTCTCGGGACTCCGTCAACACTGTCTAAGGCCATCCCTTCACAGCACCCCACACTCCGCCCATGCACTACACAGATGATGCATGCGTGTATGTCCATAAATGCATTTTATTTTTTAACGTATTATTTATATTTACATAAACTGAATTAGATTTATATATAAAATTTCCTTTAAATCTCACATTCTGTGTATTTCTCCATTGGAAAGTACCCACGGCCCAGGCAGCATTTGGAGCTAAAATGAAAGAAAGGCTTTATAATAAATATTACCCTTTGTGTTTGCATGGAAAATGGTCCCTTTTCCTGGTTTTCCCTGAGGGCGCACTATTTTGGCTTTATTGTGACACTTCACTGTGACACTGCAATGAGGGAAAGCCGCGCTTTACATTTCACTGAGAGAAATGCCACAAAATGCTAACATATCTTCTCAAGGTTGCCAGAAATCATTTCCACTGGGTTGTGTTTTCCCATCTGCGGAGCTCTGAAATGTTAAGGAAATAAATGAGCTCTATTATCTATATTTTTCTAGTAGATGAGAAAGAAAGAGGAAAAATACACTCAGCCCTGCATTTATTGTTCTATTCAATCAAACTGTTGCTTTAAACGTCCAGAGATCCCCCAGGAAATTTATCAATGCACCAAATATTTTTCAATGCCATATTTCAGGTTTCAATTTTATTAAAATATCTTTAAAGGATCTGTATTTTTTTTTACCTGAGAGAAACTTTTTGGTTACATATTTGAGAAATGCTTCCATTTAGAAAACTGAATTCTAATTTGAAATGGTATTTCCCTTGATGACAACTTATGACTGAAATTGTTTCTGAAAAATCATTGAGGCAAAACCTAATTAGATAACATTAATAGCAAATTTAGTTCTGGAAGTGAGTGTAGAAGTTAAATTCATTGACTTTTTAGGTACACATTTATTTTTTATTTATTTTTATTTTTTAATGTATTTATTATTAAATCAAAGCTGTGTACATTAATGTAATCATGGGGCACTGGACACTGGTTTTATAGACCATTTGACATATTTTCATCACACTGGTTAACATAGCCTTCCTGGCATTTTCTTAGTTATTGTGTTAAAACATTTATATTCTACACTTAGTAAGTTTCACATGAACCCTTGTAAGATGCACTGTAGGTGTGATTCCACCC
>CAUYPK010139415.1:0-24636 GCA_963574355.1 Loris lydekkerianus
TTCACATGAAGGCTATAACCCAACTATACCACAAGACTATGGGGAAAGGACCAAGGAAGGGGAAGGGAGGGGGGAGGTTTGGGTGGAGGGAGGGTAATGGGTCAGGCCACATCTATGGTGCATATTTTTATCTATAATAAAAAATAATAATAATAAAAAATAAAATTAAATTAAAAAAAACAATTTTCATAACAAATGTATCAACCTTGCAATATCCTGATTTACCTCAAAGTGCATTTTATATTTTATATATGGGAGGGGAATACATACAAGAGATTAAGTGGGGAATGACATCCAGATATTATGGGAACTGTATTAGGAAGACATCTATTAGAAGACCAAAGTAAACTGCAATTTACCTGAGAATAAACTGCTATATTTTCTTTGATATCAAATGTTCTCAGGTCTCTTGACAGAGTTAATTGATAAACAGTAACTACTAGAAACTAATCTCATTTTGATAAAATTTAGGCTTAAAGAGCATTAAAGTTATGTTTTTATCTAATTTGATAATTCTTTCTTAAAGCATATTCTTCAAATTCAAATTTGGAATATTTAGGGGCTTCAAATCAGCATTATAAGATGAAAAGCACACTCAGGAGGAATTCTGTTTAGACAAATTATTTTAAATGTATATCCTTCGGATAAAAGATGAATAAGATATACAATATTTTCTTCATATATTTTCTCCTGCTTTCAGTTATACAAATACAATAAAGCAATTCAGGTATGAAGATTAGAAACTTTTATCACAATCTTTTGAGAGCAAGTGATTCAATGTGATGAACTGCTCAATATCATTTGCCAGGAGAGACTCAAGTGTCCCAAGAATGGAATCCCCTCCTGATACTCAGTGATACTCATCTATCTCTTTTGTTCAAAGCTGTGATTTAGGCAGACTTAGTACTAAATAAACCTAGCATTTGGTAAATAAATAAAAAAATAGATATTTCTATATTCATTAATGTCCTTTTTGTAACTGAGTGATAGAACAAAAGAAGCCACCTAAGGCTACAATAAAAGGCTATAGAACTTTACCCAAATTATCAAACCTCCTTTACTTTTACATAATACTGTATGAACAGAAAAAGATATAATGGTAGACTGACCAGTGAAGTGATACCAGAGCTAAGATTAAACTATTTAGCTTTTTACCTTCATATCATTTTCTAAGAAAGCATCTAATGTTTACTGAAATTAAAATAAATTTGTGCACATTGGAACTATTTTATCATGTTTTATTTATCATTGAGATTAGTCAGTTGTTTGAGAAACCAAGTTGGGATTAAGCAGCATGAACACATATAGATGCACACATAATGCTTAGCTATTGTTTGGTAAGAAAAACCTATTTGCTGATAAATTTTTCTATCATGTGTCTAGGGAATCTTTCTAAAATATACATCTCACAGTTCTGGACATCAGCTATATGTTTATGGGTTCATTCTAATTTATGTTTTATTAATAATACATCTATCTGATGAGGCAAATAAAAGCCATTTCATTGTTATATATAATAGTGACATTGTTATGTCCTCACTAAAGACTGGAACTCCTTTTACATATTCCCATATGACAAACCATACTCAAACCTTAGTTAAATGTCTTCACATATCCATGGTAACACACAATGGTTTATTAGGCTACGAGGTTCTGAATTGGAAACTTTTGTTTGGTAATGCTGTGTGTAGTTCCCAATCGGTAGCCTGATATTTTACTGGAAATATGTTAATTAAGCATGTCTCCATTTATCCTGCATTGAAAGACATTTTAACATGACTATAAGTAGTTACAAGGTAATTATAAATTTTCTCTTTAGATAGCTTCTTTCTAATTATAAAATATAAAATGGGAAAATATGGTATCTGTCATTATTTTTGCAATTACATTTGTGTTCCTCAGTGATTACAGGAAAATTAATTATACCAGATCATTTTATTGCCCTACCAAGTACAGTGTTGGGCCAATACATAGTATGATAATGTGAAAAGAGTTAGGTGCTGGATTTATGTAGTATTTTTTCTATTTTGTGCTTTATATGAACACACTCAGCATGTAAACGTTTCTTATTTTCAATCTGAAAATGAACGTTAATACACTCTAGGTGGCTAATATTTATGTTCTAGCCACATGGTCTTAGGCAAGTTCCTCAGGCTCTCAGAAATTGTAGAAATGATCATAGTAAGAGATACATGGAGAGAAAAGTCTTCAGATAAGAGAAAACCACCCCAATTACACTTGTTTTTCAACCAAATGCCAGTCAAAATATTTATATATTCCTATATCATTTTAAAGGTTATATCCAAAGCCTGTACTAAAGAAAGCTTCAATGGTTGGGCTCACCTAACTAGGAAATATAAGCCATTTAGCTGGTAGAATGTGGAAGAATAAGGCATATTTCTATATTATCTAGTAAACAATTTTTCAGTTTTGATGAAGAAGGGAGGACACAAACTACCACAGATGGAATTTAAAGTAGCTATCAAGGCTCAGTGGCAACAAAACCTATAGTGAATGCTTTGTCAAGGTCAGTTTCACTTGTCTTCATGAACATTCTCAGGGACTACAACATTTCTATTTTAAACAAGTCATATAGGGATGAATAAAGATTCTACTTAAGCTCTCCCCATGTTTCTTGTTTTTTTTTTCTTTTTACATTATTCTGCATAATTCAAATCTTGTTTTTGAATAATCAGAAAACTATTATACTATAGTCAGTTATGACAAATCCTATTCTCTCTTCAATCCTATTAAATCATCCCTGTAGAAAATATTAATTAGGCCTAGTCCAAAATGCTATTTAATAATCCTTTCCATATTATATATAATTCCTTGTTCAAATAAAACAGTATGGAAGGCTTCCCCAGCAAATCACTATTTCAGTACTGTTGAAATAACAATTATCTTACATTTATATATAACTTTACAGTTTTCAATTTGAACATAAAATCCACATTTTTCTTGAAAGGCTTCTGTGTACACAATTGGGTATAATCATAATTCTTAGTTCATGAAATTTTAATATCACTAATCCATGCATGGCCCTCTTTTAGTGTATTTCATTATTCTCATACTAATCTCTATTCATTATCTATTAGATTAAGAATCTAATGAATGATCCATTATTCTTGATCTTTAACATAAGTTTAATGGGTCAGGAATGAAAGATAACTATTATTAGTTCAAGATAAAATTGTTGAGGGCTTATTATATACCATACAGTATAGTAAGTTTTCTTTAGTAATTTGAAGCATATCATGTTGGAATTAAGGGTTATCCCATTCCTTTTAATTATATATTTGTATGAAAACAATGATATCTCTCAAGGTAGCCAGTTGTTGGTTATGTCCTAAATTGTTCCACACAAGTCTTTTTGAAACCTCCACAGTTCTCCTAGTTTCAAGGGAAGATGTTTGTCAAGTAAAACTTCAAATGAAAGGAAATCTTGGTAACGTTTGAACATATTCTTATCTAAATAGCTCTTCTTTTTGGAAAGAAGAAAGAAAATTTACATGCCATTTTACATTGTTTTCTATATCAGCCTAAACTTGGGCCACAGACCCAATTACTGTATACTGCCATGAACTGCATCAACTTCATCAGTCAAATATTTGACTTATTCTGACTTTTCATAATGTTTTATCAATGAACAAGAGTACAATCCCCTTGGGAAACAGTATGAAGATTCCTCAAAGAACTGAAAGTAGGCCTACCATTCGATCCAGCAATCCCATGACTAGGTGTCCACCCAAAAGAAAAGAAGCCTTTTTATCAGAAAGACACCTGCTCTCCAATCTTTATGCAGCACAATTTGCAAGTGCAATGATGTGAAATCAACCTAAGTGCCCATCAAGTGAGTGGATTAACAGAATAAATACACATACACACACATACACATATCATGGAGTACTACTCAGTCATAAAAAGAAATGAATTAATGTCCTTTGCAGCAATTTGGATAGAACTGGAGACTATTGTATCTCAGGAATGAAGAAAACAAACACCATGTGTACTCTCTAATAATTTGGAACTAATTGATGGGCACACATGAGCACGGAGAGAAATGAAAAGTCATTGGATATCAAGAGGGGGCAGGGGAGAGGAGCAAGGAGGGAGAGGTAAAAACCTACCTAACAGGTACAATGAACACTATTCGGACGATGGGCACACTAAAAGCCCCGATGTAAGCATTATAAAAGCTATCCATGTAACAAAATCTTTCAACGCCCCCCCCTTAATATTTTGAAATTAAAAAAAAAGAAAAACAAGAAACAGTAGAAAAATGTAAAGTTTATTCCTTACTGCATTTGTTTTCCAAATACTGGAAATTTGATTGACAGTCTAGCAATTTTATCTTCTTTGAGAGAAGAGGGAAAAAAATGCATTGTTACTTGAACCCCAATCTTGCCCTTTGCTTCACTTTTGCTTTTGCTTTCAAGACCTCCCTCCCTTTCACCGAATTTATCAACTGAAAATGGTCTTAGCCATGCAATTTCAGGAAATTTTAAAAATTTTCTCTTTTTAGTAATTGTGTAGCTAGGCATGGAATTTGCAGTTGAAAAATATTTTCCTCAGGGTTTTTTTTGGATCTATCCTTGCTGATGAGAAGTTGATGTCATTCTAATTGTCTTTCTGTTATAGGTAACCTGTCTTTTCTTTCTGGTAGCTAATAAGACGTTAACATTAATCCTGATGTATCTAGATGTGGATTTATTTTTATTAATCCTACTGGGCATTCAACCACACTTTGAACCAGTGGACTCATGTATCTTCCAGTTCTGAAAAATTCTTTGACATTATCAATTCAAATACTGTTTTGTTTTTGCCATTCTCTTTATTCATTTCCTAGTAATAATTTATTAGATCTATGTTGGATCCTCAAAAGCTACACTCATCTCTTACCTGTTCCTGTATATATCTCTTTAAAATCTCTTTGCCTCTTTATTCTCCTTTTGGTGTAGATTCTTCTACTCACTAATATTCACATTGGCTTTGTGCTTCCTAAAGTTAATCTGCTAAACTTTTTTGATAATTATTTTTTTGGCATAATTATCCAGATTAAAAATATTTATAAACTTAGAAAGCACATAAAAAAGGAAATAAAATTAACAATCACCTGTATTGCTAGATTACAGAATTAATTACTTTTTGCAATGTAGTTTACTTATAAGCATCTTGTCTCTCCATCTGCCTAATTTACAAACTAGAGAAAATATGAATACAGGAATATTGGGGAAAAAAATGATTAAAGACATCACCCCAAAGCTAAGTCCTCTTCAATCACCACTTCCACTGCTATATATTGATATAAACACTATTAGAAATTTGCTTTATCTCCCTTAATTTTTAAAGTCTTGAAAATATGGATATGTAGCTATATACATTCCCTAGTGTCATTTGTATTTTAATTCTTTTAAGACAAGATCTTTTTTAAAATTTTAGAGTAATATGATGGTACAAATGTTTAGGGTACTTTGTTTTCATTTCTAAGGTGAAGTTCAAGTTGTAGTTGACTCCTTCACCCAGGGGCATGCTGAACACCCTCACCTTGTGCACATTAGGAGAGATCCTGCCAATCTCCCTCCCTCCTCCCCTCTCCCTCTCCTTAATCTCCTCTTCCCCTTGCTAGAATATACTTGTGTTTTTCCCTTTCCTGTGGGCTGCACATTGTTTATATATTAGTTTCATATTAGTGTTGAGTACACTGGATGAATTTTTTTCCTATTATTGAAATACTTTACTAAGAAGAATATGTTTTAACTAGATCCAGGTAAACACAAAAGATATAAAGTTTGAGATGAAGTCTTGCTGTGCTGCCCAGGCTGGCCTCAAACTTCACTACTCAAGTGATCCTCCAGATTCGGCCTCCTAATTAGCTGGGACTACAAGTGGGTGCCAGCACATCTGGCTCAAGAAAGGCTGTGTTTTAAATTACATAAATATTTCATGATATAAATATTATAACATTTACTCATTAACAATGTTTTTAAAAAACTTTCCCCATAGGTTGAAACACACAGACAGTACATTTCATTCAATTTCAGTATACTATTTCATTATATGTTTTGCCATATTTTATATTTTTACTCCCCTTTTGATGGCTTTTATCTACTTTGATGTCAATTTTGCTCTACTACAATGACAAAAATAATGTGCCATGTCCTTTCATACATCTATATGAGTATTTCTCTAGGACAAATACCAAAAGTTTAAATTTCTGGGTGACTGGTTTTTAGACTTAATCCATCTGCAAAATTGTAGCCATTTTTCATCAACCCTGCAATTATCTGATAACAGAATTTAAAATATTCCCAATCTGATGAGAATAATATAGCATATAAGTATTATTTAATTGGCATTTTCCTAACTAAGAGTGAAGCTAGGCTTGGTATGTGTAGCTCAGCAGCTAGGGCACCAGCCACATACACTGAGGCTGGCGGGTTCAAACCTGGCCTGGGCCTGCAAAACAACAACTGCAACCAAAAAATAGCCGGGCATCATGGCGGGCACCTGTAGTCCCACCTACTTTGGAGGCTGAGGTAAGAGACTCGCTTAAGCCCAAGAGTTTGAGGTTCCTGTGAGCTGTGATGCCACAGCCCTCTACTGAGGGTGACATAGTGAGACTCTATCTCAAAACAAAAAAAAAAAAGAGAGAAGTTAAATAACTCCTCATGCATATATTGGCTGCTTTATCTGTTTAGATATTTTTCTCTAGGTTTCTATTAGGTATAATACATTGTTACATGCCCTCACTACCTTGGTTTCTTGTACAATAAATATTTGGAATCAGGTTTTCAAGCTTCATTCTACCCTGTTAGAGTACACAAAAATGAAAAGCAATGATGTAATTTACATATTTTAAAAAAGTTGATGCCAAAGCTCATCAGTAAAGTGGTCATAAGATGCCAACAGGGACAAAGTGAATGAATGTGTGTTGGAAAATGTAGTCCTGCAATGTGAAATCTGGGTCTGTATTCCTTCTTTTTCCCTTTTTCTTCTTCTTCTTCTTCTTCTTTCTTCTTCTTCTTTCTTCTTCCTCCTCCTCCTCCTCCTCCTCCTCCTCCTCCTCCTCCTCCTCCTTCTTCTTCTTCTTTTTTTTTTTTTTTGAAACAAAGTCTCAACTAGAGACTCATGGCTAGAGTGCCATGGCATCAGCCTAGCTCACAGCAACCTCACATTCATGGATTCAAGTGATCCTCCTGCCCCAGCCTCTTGAGTAGCTGGAACCATAGGTGCCTGCCACAATGCCTGGCTAATGTTTCTATTTTTAGTAGAGACAGGGTCTCACTCTTGCTCAGGCTGGTCTCTAACTCCTGAGTTTAAACAATCCTCCCACTTTAGCCTTCCAGAGTGCTATGATTACGAGCATGAGCCACCATGCCCAGCCTGTATTCCTTTTTAAAAAGAAGCAAAACAACCCCTTCCTGTGGAATTTCCATAGGAAATTATTATTTTATAGTTTGTATATTATTAATAGATAAGAGTTATTTTATATTCAAAGGATTATACTCTTATTTTATATATTGCAAAAAATTCTCCAATAATAAACTTTCTTTTATACAGGGTAGCCATAAAGTTTGTGTGCAAAATTGTACGTCCACTAGTTGTGTTCTTTTGTGTATTTTAGGTTGTTCTTTTTGGGTGACTTATCTATTGCTTGAAAAATCGTGAATATATAATAATTATTTTTAAGTCACTTTTTTCATTCCTTATATTTCATGTGGATTAATTTCATATCCTGATTGATGGCTTGTTGTTACATTTTTGATTTTTTGTCACCTTTGATAAATTAAAGTCACTGTTATAGTAAAAAAATGACCAAATATCTTCATTCAGTCATGTTATTGTCATTGCACCTTTAATGAATGAAAAGATGGATATATGATGGTCAGATGTCACAGAGGAGAGAAACTGATATGGCAAGAGAAGGAGTCAGCAAAGCGGATGAAGTGGATTTTATGATGCTACACCCCTACGCCACTGATTTGAAGATGAAAGAAGGGTCCATAAACCCAGGTATGGATGTAATTTCTAGAAGCTGGAAAAGACAAAGAAATAGGTTGTCCTCTAAAGGCTCCAGAAAGAAGAAAGCCCTCTTTTTTTTTTTTTTTTTTTTTTTTGTTTTTGGCCCGGGTCTGGTTGAACCCACCACCTCTGGCATATGGGACTGGTCCCCTACTCCTTGAACCACAGGTGCTGCCCAGGAGCAAGCCCTCTTGACACCTTGAGACTTGCGGTAGACTTCTGACCTATAGGACTGTTAAGATAATATGTTTGTGTTGTTTTAAGTCACCACATTTGTGATAATTTATTATACCAACAATAGGAAACTAATACATTTTCTTGCCCACCCTCCAAAAAGTTGGAGCCTGACAACAGAAGCTCTCTTTTTAATCAGTCTCAATCCTACTCACTATTTTGCATAGTGAGCCTATTATAGTTACATCCCTCATGAAGAGAAAAGTTAGTCATACATACACATAGGATATAAATTCTGAAACACTTTTTCCTACTTCTAGACTTTGAGTCCAACTCACTATGCCCTTAGTTCTGCCTGGCCCACTGTGCACATTGTCTGCTTTGTGTTTGGTCTACAGATGTTCACTTTATTGGGATATGCCTTTTAGATATTTTTATGTGTATATTTCATCTGTCAATTGCTATTCAAGCATCAGTGATACCATTTTATTGACATTTAATGAACATAGCTTTGTAAATTAATCCTTGAAGTTGCCCTACTCTTCTAATAGCAATTGGTGCAAACGTTTTTAATTTCAAGTCCTTTTGTCTCTTAATTCTTTTTTCCTCCCTTCCATTTCTATTCCCCCCTCTTACATATACAAACCTTTAAAAGATAAGACTTTTACTTTTCCTCCACCTGGGTTCAGGAATAAGAAAAATGCAGAGAACATTTAGAAAAGTGACAATTATGTGAAAACAGCATTCTCCAGTATTTCCTAATTCTGTGAGTCTGTTTACTATGGGAGTTATTCCAGAAGTTATGAGAAGATCAATTTGCAATGGATACATTTAAGCTAAAAGGCTCCAATCTCAAAAAATTAATATAAACATAACACATCTTTAAAAATATATCTGAGTGGACAAGTATGTATGGCAAAAAAATCATATATGAAAATTATGTTCTAATTTTTTTTAAGCTAAGTATTTCAGGGAAGGAGTTCAGGCCTGTAGAACAGAATTATAAAAAAAGCAGTTAGAATACTAAATTATTAGTAATTTTGTTTATTGCAAATCTCAATTAGTAGAAGAATACATAGATAGCAGCATTAATGTGCCTTAAATCAGGGGCAGGACCTAAAGAGGAACATGTACCCCTCAAAAGTAGTGTCATCTTTAAATATGTCAGAGTAGATACAGTGTAACTATGAGAAAAAAGATAAGCCAGTCAAAAGTACATGGGATGACTTCTGTGCATTTTCAAATAAATATTGTAATTTTACATTTTCTTCAACTCTGTAAAACATAACATTGTTTTATAACAAGTAAGAAACTAAAAACAAGAGATATCATAAGGGCCTTCTTGTGGAAAGAGATTCCAAATTGCTGGGCAAGAAATATTTTGAGGGCCTAAATACTTAGCAATGTCAAGTTTTTCCCTCAAAATTATATTGTCAACTATAAAGCAACATGTAAATTTAGCTACTCCAACTATTGAATATTGGATTCCTAAGGGTATTTAACCACACTCATTTGTTCAAAGCTATCTTCAGGAAAGTATATAAGCTATATATGATTTTCCCTTTCTGCTTTCAATTTCTCTCCCTCATTTAAACTCCGTATCACATATACGTGTGAATCATCTTGATCAAAATTACTTAAACAGGTCAAACAAGACACCTGCTGGACTGTAAGTTCTCTCCAGGAGACCCTCATCAAGATTGTCATGGCAACAACTTCACTCTGAGAGGTTTCTGTCAAGTCTGAGTTCTTTAATACGTACATTTATTTTCATTAAGTTTATTTTGCTGTTGTTGTACTTGTTGTTCTCCCCTTATTAAAAAAGAAGATTCATGATTCTTATTAGTTTACTGGTATAACACCAGCATCTTATACTCTGCATGGCACAAAAGAGGAGCTTGATTGATGTATACTGAAGGAACAAAAGAATGCTTTTCATTTCACTGTGGCTACAGCAATTGGACACGAGGCAAGCACTTTCCAAAGGCAAGCACACCTGATCTAGCATAAAAGACCAGTCTGACAGGGACATTCTGTCATGAATAGTAACTAATTGACCTTGGAAAGCCTTTATCTTGGACAACTTGACAATGAGGCTAAAACAAGAGTCAGCAAATAACAGAAGGCAGAAAAGGAATCCTATCATCAGGCAGTAAGCTGAAGTCACAAGCAAGAGCAAATAGATAAGTAGAGAGGAAAGAAGAGAAAATGTACTCAGCAGTAGCGATAGCAGTAGGAGAGCAAGTGTGCTGAATTTACCAGAATCATAAAAACCAAGGATGCCACCCCCTGAGAGATGATGTGAGAGCTCATCTTCTACAAGCAGTGCCCACTCCATTTCTATTGAGGCTGGCCAGGAGGCTGCTGAAATGACTACCTGTCGTCACCCTTAGTTTCCCTCAGATCCTTAAAGCCAACCACCATTAACCCAATCGCATCTCTACTCCTTGTAGCCAGAATGAGCCTCAAACATCGCATTTAATGCTTACATGGTGATATTAGCCCTCCATAGCTTTCCCTATTTTTAGCTTCACAAAAGACTGGCCCACATTGCCCATTTATTTGACTCTAAATCTGAAGACATGACAATTCCCTCTGTTAGTATTTCTCAGTCAGATTCTGAATCCTGCCACGTCATATTCCTCATTTTTGTTGATTGCTTTCATTAGAGCCATAGAAGAGGGTTTGGCTATTTTACATTTCAGTTTTTTGACAGAAGTGAATATTTCTTTTACTCGATTTTGTAAGCTTCTGCAAACATCATGCTTATTTGCTATTTCCACTCCTTCCCGGGTCTTAAAATGCCCTTTGGTTGTTATACACCGTTAAAATTACGAAGTGGAAATCAACACCTTATGGTCAACTGAGTCACCTTTGAAGGTGCCATCGATAAGTTCTAGGATACTGATTCGCCCTCTGTGCCCAAATAATACACGTATAATGTCTTTTCCACACAGTTTTGATAAATTAACTCAGTCCGTTTAGAAGATGCAAACTCCTGATAAAAACAAGATTAATTTTTAAAGAAAAGCCAGAAGTTTAAGGAAAGCCATGATCTTTCTATGCATTTGATGAATACAATTGTCCATGCAGAAAGGAAACTCCACTCCAAAGTAAAAGACAAAATCATATAAACATACATACATATATATGGATAATATATCTCATGATATACAATATTTGAGATATATGAGTATTCAAATTCAGCCTCCCCTTGAAACTCACTTTATTGCTCCGAAGAAACCAAGGAACAGACATGCCAGTTTCACTGCTTTGAATTCATCAAAAACGATCAGTGCTAAAAGCAAGCAAGTTGCTAATGCTCTAAAGAAAATAGCCAGTTCGGAGTTGAGGTTTATGTAGAAAGTGACTAAAACAAATAGCCAAAGGCTTGGATCGGAAGTCTACCTCCTAATGTTCAGAAAGCTCATAAAATAAGGTTCATTAAATAAGAACTTTCATAAATGCAGCATTTAATAATTAAACTCAATTGAAGTTATATTTGAAAAACGTTGAGTAATGATAAATATCAGCAGTGACCTGCACTAGAACTTTTCAATTTTAAAAAAATTAAAATGACTGTTCTATACTTTTTTCTACAGCTGCTTCCTAAAATCTGACTTATAGATTACTAAGAAAATAGCTCCCATTTATAGGATAGTAGGTGTATTATCTCTGTGAAACCCTTTACTAACATAAAATTGTTTTTTAAAAATCTCTGAGTGGCCAGGTGCAGTGGCTCACACATGCAATCCTAGGATTTTGGGAGATGGAGGCAGGAAGATTGCTTAAAGTTAGGAGTTAGAGACTGCCCTGAGCAAGAGCAAGACCTGTGTCTATTAAAAATTGAAAAATTAGCCAGGTGCCATAAAGGGTGCCTGGAGACCCACCTACTTGGAAGGCTAAGACAGGAAGACCACTTGAGCCCAGGAGTTTGAGGTTCCAGTGAGCTATAATGACATCACTGTCCTCTATCCTGGGCAACTGAGTGAGACCCTGTCTGAAAAAGAAAGAGTAGAAAGCATGGTTTGCAGGAAGAAACAAAAACACTGCAAAAAACAATGGACAGGGATAGTGAATGGACAGGGATAGAAATATGTGTGGGTGTGTGTTTGTGTATCTGAGTATACACATGGTTTGCTCTCATCTACCACTGTATTACAATACATTCAGATTCATATCACTGATTTTTGAGGGAGCTTTTAATGAAAGCCCAAGGCACACCCATGATGTATTAGAGAGACAAATCTAATGCTGCCTAAGGCCTAAGAAGTGTGGACTTCTGGAGACTGACGCAGATCCTAGATTGAACTAAAATTCTAAGGGAGTATGTGAATAAACACGTGCCACCTGAGAAAACACACCTCAATATAGGAAGTAATCTAATGAAGGACTTGCAAGCTTCATTAGAAAGTTTGAAAATTAGAAAATTTGAAAAAGGAAAATGGGAGTTTCCCTTCTGGCTGAGAAAAGATTCACCCACTGTGGAAATTAGCCAAAGAGGTGTTGGAATTGACACTGTATGAAGAATGTTAAGAAACCAAACCATTGATCTCATTCAAACTGAAGTCTCTCTATTTGTATATGTATTACATATTATAATTTTCAACTCTTTCCCCCAGAAGTTTACAGGGGCAGGTGATACATTTGCTTTTAGTAACAGAAGGGGTCACCTGCCTACCTGATATTATCTTTTCTACTCTCTACTCTCAAGTGGATGGCCAGATTAATGGTCCAGCCTTTGTTGTTTGACCCTTTTTGTTAATTTTAATACATTCTGTTCTACTACTTAGTAGTTTAAAAGGCCACCCAGGAGCCCCCAACATGTAAAGAACTAGAAAAAGCCAAACTAAAAACCATTAACCCATCAGAAAACTGCAGTCACAAAGCAAACTTCCACCCCAAAATATGAAGAGACACAAAAATTCAGGGTCAAATCTGAGATCTTTTTATCTGAAAAAGAAGCCACTGGGCTATAAAGTTGTAGAAATACATAAGTGGTAATTTCTATGAATTGCTGGAGGCTGAATATGAACAAGCATGAGGGTCATAAACTTTTAGTAGCCTTCACAGTTTTCTAGGTTTTACCTCTAAGAACCTGACCACACCTGTTCCCACAGAGCTGAACCAAGACAGATCCCCAGGTGGTTCTGGCAAGTGAAAGGGAAGAGGCAATATTGTGCACTATGTCCTGAGTGTAAGTGTTCTCCAGAACAAAGACCTTCTTTCCAGAGGTTAAAAAAAGCTTTATCTGAACTTATCCCACCTACAAGAAGAGCATTTTCCCAGTTCTAGTTCCCTCTAGTTTTCCTGTCTCTTCTAAGAGGGAAAATTTGAAAAAAGCTAAGAAACACTCTTGAATGTCACAGTTCAGGGACACAGGCTCACTAAAAGACTCAGATTTAATTTAAGATTATAGAAAGCTTCCCCTCCTCTATACTTTACCATCAAACCAGCAGGGGTCCATTATAATGACAGTGTATTACTGCTAAAAGAACTAAAAGATACAGACTTTATCTGAGGAAGAGTTCCTAGGGAAGATCAAGGAAAACTGGGAAGATAAAAACGACGACACCAAAGGAAACTAAAGCTTCAGGCACCTACAACTACAGAAAACATTAAATACAGTCCAATGGCTAGTCATATTAACATAAATCCTCATGCTAAAAGCCTATTTACCTCAATACCCATGACCTAATACAAAAGGTCAGGCTTTCAAAAAAATTGTGAAGCATGCAATAAAGGAAGATAAAAGACAAAGCAAGCAACAGAGCCAGACTTAGATATCACACCGATGATGGAATTACCGCACAGGGAATTTAAAATAAGTATGATTAATATGTTAACGGCTCTAATGGAAAAAAAATAGACAAGATTTAAGAGCAGATAAATAATGTAAACACAGTTGGATACTAAGTAACAAAAAGTAGTGCTAGAAATCAAAAACACTATAATAGAAATAAAGAATGCCTTTGATGGGCTCACCAGACTTCATAAGACCAATAATGCTGTGCCAACTCTCCATCAAGAGAAATGTTCAAAAATGAAGTGCAAAAAAATGAAAAAAATAAACCTACTCAACAGGATTTTCAGTTTTAAATGGTTTTCTAAAAGATTTAATCATACAGTAAGTACACATTCAGAGAATGTTCAAACAGGAGTGCTAAAATATGAGTGAAAAGAGATTCATTACAATCAATCAATAAATCCTGGACAGCACACCAAACATTCTATTTAATAAAATGAGTGAAAAAGTTGCACAGCAGTGCAAATGTACTTAATGCCACCGAAATGTACTTTGAAAAATGGTTACAATGGCAAATATTATGTTATATTTAACCACGGTTAAAAAATAAATTTAAAAAGAATGTATGAAACCATGATATGCCTTGCTATAGTTGTCCCCTTGAATGGAATAATTACCAGAACCTACATATCCATGCACAAATAAACAAATGTGTGCATCCTTAAAAAGGAGTTAAAATTGTAGGGGCCAAGGAAACACTTAGTATTTACCCTCTCAAGGTTTGCTAAAAATCAACTGACAAAAGGCAGATTACTAGGAGAAAAGACATCAAAATTTATTTTAATGTGCATAACATGAGAGAATCAGAGGAGAATAATCACCCAATAAACCAAGGGAGTGACGATGTTTATATACTCTTTTTCATAGGGGAAGGGGGTGTGTGGAGATTTGAGGGCTAGAGATCTAGCAAATTATTTTTAAGGGGAAGCATGCAATGGCTTTGGATAAATTATGTTCCTCCCCCATGAAGAATATAATGATTGTTAAATGATTCCCTTCAAAATAATAAATGGGCTTAAAATAGAAGATATGTGTTCCTGACAAAAATATTTCCAGGTATACTCAAAAACTTCCTTTTTTCTTTCTGCAATATGTGTTAAGTTAACAAAAACTCAGGTAAGGAACCAGAGGTAACCAATTTTTCTTTGGTAGGACCAGACTTTAGGCAGATAAAGGATCTTCACAGAGCAGCTTTATCTGTGTTTAGGCAGAGAGAGGACCGAGAGATGTCAGGGAAGTCAGAGAGATCATGAAGCAGCTTCTTTAGTCCAGCATGTCAAAGTACCATATTGTGAGGTATTGATTTCTGGACCCGAACAAAGCAAATTTAAAAGAAATGGATATTTAATCAGCTTGATTATAGTAATCAGTTCATAATGTATTTGAATATGAAAACATGTTGTAAATCTTAAATATATGCAATTTCAATTTAAAAAATTGTTTAAAATAAAGCAAAGTTGAAATTTAAGGTTAGTACTGTTCATATCCTCAGGGATTAAAGGCATTTTAAAGCAGTTCTTTTTTTTAATTTCAGGTTAATGTGAGGGTACAAAACGAAAGTCAAAATGTTTGATTTTGTTAGGTAGAGTCCCTCTTGTGGTTATGTCCCACACTCAAAAGGTGTACCAGACACCCCCACACAGTGACCATTCAGTGGCAGCACCCTACCCCCTCACTTTCCCTCCTTCCGTCATTACCCCTTCCCCAACTTGAAGTGAAGTAAGTTTTTCTCTTACGTGAGCATACATTAGATTATCTACTGCTTCATATTAGTATTGAATACATTGGATATTTACTTTCCATTCTTGTGACACTTTACAAAGAAGAATGTGTTTCAATTCCACCCAGGTTACTACAAAAGATGTGAAGTCCCATCTTCTTTATGGCTGAATAGTATTCCATGGTATGCATATACCACAGTTTGTTAATCCATTCCAGTGTTGATGGGTATTTTGGTTGTTTCCACATTTTGGTGACTATAAATTGAGCTGTAATAAACAATCTAGTGCAAATGTCCTTACAATAAAATGATTTCTTTTTCTGTGTAGATGCCTAGTAGTGGGATTGCAAGGACAAATGGGAGGCATAATTTGAGTTCTTTGAGGATTCTCCATATTTCTTTCCAAAGAGGCTGTATTAGTTTGCAGTCATTTGGAATCAAATGGAAAACCATTAGATAAAACTAACATCTTATAGCCTCCTGATTGTTGATAAACCAAACAAGAGCATACACGGGGGGAAAGGATCCCTATTCAATAAGTGGTGCTGGGAGAACTGGATAACCACATGTAAAAGACTGAAACTGGACCTGCAACTTTCACCACTTACAAAAATTGATTCACAATGGGTAAAATATTGAAATCTAAGGCATGAAATGATAAAAATCCTAGAAGAAAGTGTGTAAAAAATTCTTGAAGATGTTGGCCTGGGGAAAGATTTTATGGAGAAGACTTCAGTGGCAAATGCAACAACAACAAAAATAAATAAATGGGACTTAATTAAACTAAAAAGCTTCTGCAAAGCTAAGAACACAACAACCAAAGCAAATAGATAACCTTGAGAATGGGAAACAATAATTGCATATTACGAATCTGACAAAGGCTTGATAACTAGGACTTACAGTGAATTCAAATTAATCAACAAAAAAAGAGTTAACATTCCCATCTCTCACTGGGCAAGAGACATGAACAGAACCTTCTCTAAGGAAGACAGATGAATGGCTAACAAACATTTAAAGAAATCTTAAAAGATTTCTTTCATGGATTAATTTATTTATCTTCCATTATGTGATAGTCACTTTTCTAATAGATCATTATATGTATAATATTCAGAAAGAAGCACTTTTAAATTACATTATATGGTTTTGGATAGTTTTTTTTTTTTTTTTTTTTTTTTTTGTAGTTTTTGGCGGGGGCTGGGTTTGAACTCCCCCACCTCCAGCATATGGGGCCGGCACCCCACTCTTTTGAGCCACAGGTGCTGCCCTTGGATAGGTATTTTTTGACAGTTTATTCTTTACATTTAATTCATCAGGACATGACAAAATATATTTTAGGTTTCCCAATTCTCCAATGTACTATTCACAATAGTCAAGAGGCAGAAGCAACCCAGTCTTCATCTGTGGATTAATGAATAAACAAATTATGGCACATACATACAACAGAATATTATTCAACTTTAAAGGGAAGGAAATTTTGACATCTGCTACAACATGGATGGATATTGAGGACATTAAATGAAATAAACCAGTCCCTCAAAAGACAAATCACACATAATTCCATGTATATGAGTCACCCAGAGTAGTCAAATTTATAGAGACAGAAAGTGGCACAGCTGTTGCCAAGGGTTAGGAGAGTGGTAGGAAACCTTTTCATGTTGGAAGGCTGCATTAATTTATCTATAATCCAATGAAACTGTATTCAAGAAATTTCAATTAGATATACTTAAAAAAGGGTACACTATTTTGTAAAAATGTACTATGTATGGAGGTCTGCAGTTAGTTGATCCCCTAGATCAGGGTATCAGTCACTTGTGAGCATTAGGGCATTTTGATTTGGGTTAGGTAGGATAATGTAGATTTGCAGGAATAAGTGGGTGAAAAGCAAGAAAGCATTTTCAGGCATTTCATAGGTATTCTACTGAATTTCCCCCATTTCAATTGGATCTTTCTTAGGATCAAAAAATGACTTTAAAATGCCATCTACTGAGAGCTCAATCAATTCCATCTATACTTCTTTAGGTGTCTTGGTGATATCAGCTAGGTGAGGCTGAACTGTCAATTTGAGTGTGACATTATGATTCTCAAAGTCAGTGAAATTTTCATTGTATTCTCTAATTAACAGGTATATATCAGCTGCATATTCTTCAAATGATTCACATACATCATTCTGCTCATCAATGACCTTTGCTAACTGGGGGAAATGTTCATCTCAAATTTCCTTTTGAAGAAGTGTTTTGAAAAAGGATAGCCTTGGCCGGGGACTGTGGCTCACACCTGTAACCTTAGTACTCTGGGAGGCCAAGGCAGGTGTATTATTTGAGCTCATAAGTTCAAGACCAGTCTGATCCAGAGAGAGACTCCATTTCTAAAAACAACCAGGCATTGTGGTGAGTGCCTGTAGTCCCAGCTACGGGAGGCTGAGGAAAGGGAATCACTTGAGCCCAAGAAGTATGAAGTTGCTGTGAGCTATGATGGCACAGCCGTCTACCCAGTGCAACAAAATAAGACTCTGTCTCAAAAAAAAAAAAAAAGGAAAAAAAAAAAAAGGAAGATAGCCTTTTTTAAAACACTTGGATTTTGGGGCATATATTGTATATAGTCTTAGCATTACATTGCAAAGAAATATTCAAAATATTCAAGTCATTTTGATTTGATATGATATCACACAGAAATACTTCTTTTCTATAGAAATCTTTCAATAATTCACATTAATGATACTGTTCTTCATAAAATTTATCTGTTCTCACAGAGATAAAATTTTGGCTAACACCCATCCCTGTTATAGTCAATGAATTTTAGAATTATATGGCAAATTTACATTGAATACTTTATCATTCAAGTTTAGCATGTTACAAAGTGACTATGCCATGTTGCATTTCCACAAATACAATTAACAATACTTAACAACTTGTTGCAAAATGTCACTTAAAATTAATTTTTTAAGTACATATGTACCTATGATAAAGTTTAATCTATAAATTATAAACATTAAGAGATTAACAAAAATAAATAATAATAATAGAACAACTATAACAATATGCCAGCATCACCACCCTTGTGCTTTGGGGCCATCATTAAATATTATAAAGGTTACTTGAACAAAAGCAGTGCAAAGCCAGGACAGTAAATCTGATAATAAAGAAAACTACTTAGTAAGTGATTAATACATAGGTAACATTTATGGCATGGATATGTAGGCAAAGTGATGATTCACCTCTTAGTGGGACACAGTGTCACAGTATAAGATTTTATCACAATGCTCAGAACTGTGTTCAATTTAAACTTAGGAACTGTTTATTTCTGGAATTTTTAATTGAATATTTTTGGATTGTGGTTGACTGTGGATATCTGAAACCACAGTGGAAAAAAATACGGATAGAGAGGAACTATTGTACATGGATAGAAAACCTTAACCACAGTGAGAAAAGCCCACATCACAAATTCCCAAACCTTCAGATGCTGGCATGGATGTGGAGAGAAGGGAACTCTTATATTGCTAGTGAGATTGCAAACTAATAGAGCCTCTATGGAAAAAAGTATGGAGTACCCTCAAAGAGCTAAAAGTAAACCTTCCATTTGATATAGCAATTCCATTACTAGGTATCTATGCAGAAGAAAAAAAAAATTATTTTACAATAAGGACACTTGCACTAGAATGTTGATTATACCTCAAATCACAATTGCCAAGATGTGAAATTAACTGAAGTACCTATCAGCACATGAATGGATTAATAAACTGTGTTATATGTATACCATGGAATACTATTCAGCCATAAAAAGATGGAGACTTTATATCTTTTGTATTTACCTAGATGGAGATGAAACACATTCTCTTTAGTAAAGTATCACAAGAATGGAAAAGCAAGTATACTTGTACCCAATACTAATATTAAACCAATATATAAACAACTACATGCCCCCACCAGAGAAAAACAGAATTAAATTCAAGTGGGGGAGAGGGGAGGAGGGAGGACGATTGTCAAGCTCTCACCTAACAAGCGCAACATAAACGTCCATGGCGTACCTCCTGGGTGAGGTACACAACTACAACTTGGACTCTACCTAAGAAATGCAAACAATGTAACATAATCATTGATATCCTCACATCAATCTGAAATAAAAATAAAAGAAAAACCTAAAAATAAGAAACTACTGGTTTCACTGCCCTGCAAAGAATTCCAATAGACAGTTTTAGGGCTAGTTATAACAATAGTCTATTCATCTATGATGTGATTTATTGAAAATAAGAACTTTGCAATAACATTTTGGACACCCTTTGAATAATCAGAGCATACAGATTACAGTACTGCCCATAGTCTTTATTTCAATGCCCATAGTCTTTATTTTTCATTACCTTATCTGCATAGTAATGATGGCTTTTATTCCTATTGAAATAAATCATTACAAAAGTTTGCTTATATGATTTATCTTAAAGAATTTCATTTTATTTGACTTTCTTTGAAGTAATGAGAGCAGATTTATTTTTATATCCAAGGATTTTTATTGAGAACTTCAGTAGAGAAAATGCAATCATTAAAATCAATACACTTATTAAATGAGTGCTAAATGAGCAAAAATTTCATGCTGATAAATATAGTTCATATAAAAAGCTTTCACTTTTAAATTTCTATTTTTAATAGCTTATATTAGTAATAGAAATATTCACATATTAGCATACATATTAGGATAGTCATAATTCATAAACCAAAAGACCATTTAAACTCACATGTCCAGGTAAATTTAATAGATATAGTTCTAATCTATTTCTTGAAGTTCCTCAAACAGCTAAACTTGAAATCAAACTGGTTCTTAGGTGCAAATGTAAACCTGTGAGATTTCCATATAATCTTAAGATAAAAAGAAAATGACGGCATTGAAAATCTGTTTAATAAGTAAAAAGCTAAAACCAGATTAGTTTCACATGCATAAAGTGTTCCTTGTCAGCATAAAACCAGAGGCATCAGATGAGAAATATAACATTTAAAATGCTTTAACTGCTCTCTTCATTTGCATAAGCCAGGAACAAGACAGGGTGAAAGGGCAGGTGTGTCATTTCAGATCTCATTTGCCTGACCTGCAACACTAATGAACTAACGATGTCATTTGACTTGAAATGGTACAAGCGTATCACTTGTACAGCCAAAGACTGCAGATGGAAAAGATGGGGGAAACAGAGAGGGAAATCAGCATGAATATAATTCATGATAATGTTCTATTTTTTATCCTGAAATTTTACAGTATTTATTTTGAATTTTTATTCAGAAGAATGGCAGGTACAGTGACTGAATATGTAATTGATCTTGTTTCTCCTGTGTTTGAGGACGACTTGTCTGTCACACATTTTTTTCTAGAGTAAAAGAAAAAATTGTTCTTTACCTAGATTATTAACCACAATTAAAAGCAGACCTATTCTGGTTTTATATTATACTTACTTTGCTATATATTCAGACTCTTATTTAAGTAACTGGTTCACATAGAATTCTTTATTAAAATGCAAATTGTCCTTGAGAAAGCAGGGAACTCTTTTCTTTCCAAGGACATATTATATATTTAAAGTTTCAGGGGTTCTCAAACTATGGCTCGTGGGCCACATGAGGCGGTATGATTGTATTTGTTCCCGTTTTGTTTTTTTACTTCAAAATAAGATATGTGCAGTGTGCATAGGAATTTGTTCATAGTTTTGTTTTTTTTTTTTTGTTCGTTTGTTTGTTTAACTATAGTCTGGCCCTCCAATGGTCTGAGGGACAGTGAACTGGCCCCCTATTTAAAAAGTTTGAGGACCTTACATATACATTTATTTTTATTTTTTTTTAGTGATAGGATTTTTTAGTTGCCTAGAGTGGAGTACAGTGGTGTGATCACAGCTCACTGAAGCCTCCAAGTCCTGAACTCAAGCCATCCTCCTGCCTTAGTCTTCTGAATAGCTAGAACTACACACCACCACAGTTGGCTAATATTTTTATTTTTAATTTTTGTAGAGACAGGGTCTCTCTACATTGCCCAGGCTGGTCTCAAACTCTTGGTCTCAAGCAATACTCCCCCATTGGCTTTCCAAAATGCTGGGATTGTAGACAGGAATCACCGCATCCATTCCATATATATATTTAAATAGGTTAAAATAGTCATTTCTCTATAATACTGGTTAATAGCTTAAAGAAAATATTTTCTGAAAGTTTAAGGATACAACCAAGTTTTTCCACAGTTTTTTCCATGGAAAGCACCCATTCCTTTGAGAATCATCTTGAAAAATTTACTATTCTCTCCTTGTACACCACTTTTCATCAATGAGGTTACTACTATGATTTTAAAATGGTCTTTTGTTTTATAAGATTTTTCCAAACAAAGTAAGACTTTGGACATCACAGACCCTTAGACCCTAAATATCAATAACAATTAAAGATCCATAAGGCTTAAGCATATTAATACATAAGTTAGAAATTAACTCACAGAAATTTAGCATGTTAAAAAGTTGTGCAGACAGAATTATTTATAGTAATTTTAAAATGTAAAAGGTAATTATTTACCATTGAAATGGGTTATATACACATTTAATAGGCTTCATTATCTGTGATTTTTCAAAATGAAAGTGAAAAGAGCAAATGATGACTTTCTGGTTTTCTAATGTCAGGCGCTACTAGTTCTAGCTGTCAGCCAAAAATATAGCAGACCACATGTGCTTAAAGCCCAAAGCCAATAAACACCATTCCTCCATTTTAATGTCACTGAAATAAATGAAAGCAATCACATCAGGTGGAAACTCTGCCTATTTGGGGAACTAAGTAATCATCTCTGTCAGACCTGTGGCTAGACGGATGATATAAAATCAGCACAAAGTGTAAGTTACAGTATTGCCCTTAAGCTCAGTTTTCAGAATCAAGGATTGACAGGAATATGGAGAGGAAAGGCTCAGACTCAAGGAAATAGAAATAACATGTTCATTTTTTTCTTTTAGGTATTTCTGATAACTAAAGTGAATATAATATACCCTCAGTTACTCTGTAGGTGAGAAGAGGTTGCCTGAGAAAACAATGAATGACGTGTGGTCAGGGGAATGGATTGGTCACAGTTTTTAGAGATTGGGGAAAATGATAGGAGGAATTTCAAGAATCTTCTGTAGAAATTTTTGAAATAGAACAAGTACTCATGTGTTTGGCTATCATAACTGGTTCTAAATAGAGGCAAAGGGATGGTATTTACATATAAATGTATATATGTATTTTTATCATTTATGTATGTACATTTTTTTCACAGAATGCACTATCACCAGCTTAAAGATGAGACATATTTCCCTTTTCTGAAAATATTTATTGATAAAAACAAACTGAGCTGCCTTGAGCTTACTAAAGTCAGCCTCTATAGATGTTGAAAGCTAATACCCCAAATAGAACAGAGAAGAAGATGCTGTTGCCATTACTCTTTCCCCTCAAGCATTCTAAAAATACATAATATATCAGAAAGAATATGGAGGTTGATCAAGCAATGGATACCTGTAAAGTAAAAATTAAAAGTTAAATTCCATTGATTTAGATAGAGGGTTTTTCAATAGTGGTACTATTGACATCTGAGGTTTGATAATTCTTTGTTAGTGGTGGATGTCCTATGCATTGGAAGATATTTCTGCAATTCTGGCCTCTACCCATGAGAAAGCAGTAGCATCCTTCCTAGTTGTGACAACAAAACTCAGAGGTATAAAAATATTGGTTTGACACCAGTGAGTTTGTTACCATGAGTAACATTAAGATGGAAACATTTTATAGAATTTCTATGGGCTTCTTACCCAAGAGAAAGGAGTAGTTTTGTCCAGCAAAAATAGTTACAAGAATTTTCATAGCAACTTCATGATTATCAAATGCTCATAGATAAATAGATGTATGCACATAAAATGAAATACTACTGTCAAGGGGCAGCACCTGTGGCTCAGTGAGTAGGGTGCTGGCCCCATATATCGAGGGTGGTGGGTTCAAACCTGGCCCCAGCCAAACTGCAACAACAACAAAAAAAAGAAAGAAAGAAAGAAAGATAGAAAGAAAGAGAAGAAAAGAAATACTATTGTCAGCAATGAAAAAAGAACTATTTAGAATGCAGCAAAATGAATGGATTGCATATACATGATATTCAGAAGAAGCTAGAATCAAAGACTAATGTATGATTTCATTTATTTGAAGTTTAAAATATATATGAGGTCAGATAATTAATTTTGTGAACACATCCTAGAAAAAGTACTACATACCTCATTGCTGAATATCACTATGGTCACCTTCAAAGTACTCTCCTTGGAAAGCTATGAACCAACACCAGTACCTAGTTCACCCTTCAAAGCAATTTTGGAACTACTTTTCTGGAATGGCCATTAGAGCTGTGGGTGTAAGAGGTCTAATGATTAAGTTCACAAACTCATCCTAGAAAAAGTGCTACATACCTCATTGTTAAATATCACTATGGTCACCAGATGGCTGAGGGGAGTACTTTGAAGGTGACCACAGTGATATTCAGCAATAAGGTAGGTAGCACTTTCTCTAGGATAAATTCACAAACTTAATTGTCCGACGTCGTACAACATAAGAACTTACAAGTAGTTACTTTGAGGAAGGGAAATGGTTATTGATTTGGAGCTTCAGTGAGAATTGTAGGTAACTGGAAATGCTGTAGATCTTGATTTGGGTAGTGGATATATAATAGTATAATACGTATATTACAAATTCAATGGGCTATACATTTAAGATTTGTGTTCTTTATACTTTGTAAGTTAAAGATACAAAGTCAATACAAAGGGGGGGGAGACAAGATGGCGGACTGAAGCCAGCTTTTCACAGAGGCTCCCGTCCAGAAGGAGAGTTAAAGGATGGAAATTTAGAAAGTAACCTGGAGGATTCGAGCTATACCAGGAGAGAAGGTTGGAGATCGCACATCA
>CAUYPK010139416.1:0-68198 GCA_963574355.1 Loris lydekkerianus
ATGGAGAATATTGATAAGTCTGGTAAAATTTTGGGTATCGAGTTTTTCAAAAGTCCAGTGGATATTTTTAATCCTTTCACCACTATGGAAGTTGGTGTTTTATCAAAAGTTTCTGAGTGAGCTTACTTTTGTGGTAGAGGAGTGGTTTGGTCATTATGGAGGATAGGTCTGAGAATATCCTGAAGAGCTGGCTTGGTTATGACAAATTTCTTCAACATATGAATGTCATTAAAGTATTTAATTTCTCCATCATAAATGAAACTCAGTTTAGCTGAATACAGGATCCAAGGTTGAAAGTTATTTTGTTTTAGGAGACTCAAAATCGATGACCACCCTCTTCTGTCTTGAAAAGTTTCAGCAGAGACATCTGCAGTCATTCTAATATTCTTCCCTTTGTAGGTAATGGATTTCCTATATCTGGCTGCTTTCAGAATTTTCTCCTTTATATTGACTTTAGTGAAGTTAATTATGATATGCCTGGGGGATGTCTTATTGGGATTGAGTCATGCTGGGGTTCTGAAACTGTCTGCTATCTGAATTTTACAATCTCTTGGCATGTCTGTAAAATTTTCTTTTATAATTTCATGGAGAAGTGCCTCTGTGCCTTGTGAGGCCACTTCATCACTTTCAGGGATTCCAATGAGGTGGATATTAGACTTCTTTGAATTATACCAGAGCTCTCTGAAAGAATGATCCATTTTTGATCTCCATTTCTCTTCCTCTTTGAGAGTTTTGGAGGGTTCAAAAGCTTTGTCTTCAATGTCAGAAATCCTTTCTTATGGCTTGCTCCACTCTGTTACTCAGGGATTCTACTGTATTTTTCAGATATTTGAGGGCTGCAAATTCTTGCTTCAGTGCGTCAACATTTTTGGTGGTTTTGTCTTTAAATTCATTAAATTCTTTAGACAATTTTTGAATTGCTCTTCGAATTTCTAATTCCAAATTTTTCTCCATTTTATTAATCTTGTTTGCAATCCAAATTCCAAATTCAACTTCTGACATCTCGGCCAGCTGTTTATGAATGGAATCTTCAGTTACATCTGGCATATCTTTCCTTGGGGGGGTTGATCTATTCTGGTTATTCATGTTACCAGAGTTTTCCCACTGATTCTGCCCCATGATTATTTTACACCATTTGACTTTTCCCCTGGAGCTTTGTCAAGGACCCGTACAGCGCTACGACCTGAGAAACTGGGGACCTGTTTGGTGTGTTGGGGCTAAGTGGTTCTGTCTTATTTTCATCTGGTCTCTGTTCGACCTCAATGAAATAGTTACTCTGGGTTAAAGTCTCAGCTGTGGAGAAATATGAGCAATTAAGTCACCCCACCTCCCATGGGCAACAATTGGAAAAGGCAAATCAAATTCCTTCCTACAACCACACACCCAGGGCACCACTTGGATAGTCCTCAGGCAATTGGCTCAGTTCAAAAGATCCAAATCAATTGTCTCCGTCAGCAACTGTCTCAGGTGGGAGAGCTTAAAATGTCTCTGGCAATTGGATCATTAGGGTCTGATGACAACTCAAATATGATTTGCTCCCGTGCTCCATGAAGTCAGGAGGACCCACCCAGCAAATAGATTAGTCAGGGAAGGTTGAAGCCTCCTTCCCCACCTTGCACCTCTTTCACACCCTGTCACTGATAGCCCTGCAGGGCTGTGAACCAGTTGCCTGTAGTTAACAGATACTCCAGGGGTTTGTACCTTCCTGAATCACAAGGAAATCTATTTCTGCTCAGCCAGGTCACTGCTCTCTGCCTCTATCCAGCAGTGAGAGGTGAGGCCTGACAACCTTGGGCGCTTGATGGAGGCTCTGGGGTGTTCACTCAGTTCCACCCCTGCCGCTGATTGATGTTACTGATAGAACAGAACAACTTTGCGGGAATTTGTTTCTGTTCCTGCTAAATTCCCGTGCAGAAGAGAAGCTGTTTTGCGTTCCCAGAACCTGCGCCTCACGCCCTGTCTTTGCTCCTGCAGGTTTGTATTCGCAGCCCAGTTAGCTGTCAGTTCTAGCCTCCTGCCTTCCTTTGTCTATAGGCTGACGATTCCCTGAGGGCCAGGTTCATCTTAGGCTCAGTAAAGCAGTCCTCTGGGTCAGCCCCACCCTGGAAATTTCCCGGCTTAGCGCCTGCGTTTTCTAGTCCCTGTGCTCCACCCAGGCCAGTACCGCCTCAGGCAAACCCTTCACTCACGGGGCCTGCGTTTCAATCCCAGATGTTCTGCGGTGGTTGCCACCTGAGGAGATGCCCAGCCTCCTCTGGTTGCCCAGAGAGACAGGGGGTGTGGCTTCGGAATATTCAGGGGTGAGCTTTATTGTTGTCAAAAAACGGTTGCTGCTCTGTGCCTCCAGGAACTGCCACTCTGGCATGGTTCCCTCTCAGTGGACCGTCCTCTCCTCACTCCCGTGCAACAGAGTCGGCACTGACCAGTTTCAGTCCAGGCCCTGTCCACACCCCTCAATAAATCACCCAGGAATCTGGAGTCCTGGTGGGCAAGCCTCCAGACCTAAGAGTGAGAGTGGAGGGGAGTGCTGGGAGCTCAGATTTGCAGGTAGAGAATATATACAGTTTTATTCAGTTTTATGCCTGGCAGGCAAACGCCGTGGCACCCTAGTAGGGGAGGTAGGTCCAGTTTTTAGGGGGTCTCTCCCGTGGAGTGTGGTGGGAGGACCTTTGAACTCTGCTTATTTGTTTGTGGGGCACTCCGAGCCGTTCTCATGGTGGTGGGACTCCCGTCTACTTGGTGATGGATTTTGTACCCTTTGTTTGTATCCTTGTGGTCACAACTTACCTCAGCAGGGTTGATGTGCATTCTTCAACCTTCTCTCTTGGTGCAGCTCTAATCCACCAGGTTACTTGCTAAATTTCTGTCCTTTAACTCTCCTTCTGGACGGGAGCCTCTGTGGAAAGGTGGCTTTAGTCAGCCATCTTGTCTCCTTCCCCCTCCTTTGCCTATTTTTAATTGAGTTATGATTACTGTTGTTGAGTTGTAAGAGTCCTTTATGTATTCTGAATATGAGACCCTGTTAGAAATACAATTCACAGGTGTTTTCTTCCGTTCTATGGTTTGTCTTTTAATTGTCTCAATGGTTTCCTTTGAAGCACAAGTTTTTCATTTTTATCATGTCCAATTGATCTACTTTATCTTTTGTTGGTTCTGTTTTGGGGGTCATATCTAAGAATACTTTGTCTGAATCAAGTTCATTATTGATTTGTATCAATGCTTTATTACCATCACTGCACACTAGAATCACCTGGGGAGCTTTGAAAATTCCTGAAGGCCCAGAACATCCTCTAAGTCAGGGGTCCTCAAACTTTTTAAACAGGGGGCCAGTTCACTGTCCCTCAGACCATTGGAGGGCCAGACTATAGTTTAAAAAAAAAAACAAACAAACTATGAACAAATTCCTATGCGCACTGCACATATCTTATTTTGAAGTTAAAAAAAAAAACAAAAAAAAAAAAAACCGGGAACAAATACAATCACACCGCCTTATGTGGCCTGCGGGCTGTAGTTTGAGGACCCAAAAAGGGCCTGGGTGTTAATAGTTTTAAAGTTCTGTAAATGATTCTAGTGTGCAACAACTAAGGTGGAGCATTCTTCTCTATATCCCTCTGGGATTTCAAATGGATACTTATTACAACTTTATATCACTTCATATACTTATCCTATCTTTTATATTTTCCATTTACCTATTTCTCTGTGCCACATTCTAGGGAAATTGTTTAGATTTACCTTCCAGTTCACTAGTTCTCTCTTGAGCAGTGTTTCATTTGCTGTTTAGCACATTCATTGACTTTGATATTTATGAATTTTAGTTTTCTTTTCTGTAAGTTCCAGGTGATCCTTTTTAATGGTTTCATACTGTTTGCTAAGTTCTGTGATTTTACCATTTTTTTCTTGAAGTATTTAATAACTTATTTAATTCCATATAGTAGAACCTTTGCAAGTTGACCACCCAAGGGACTGCAACTACCTGGTCAACATATGGAGGCAGTCAACATAAGGAACGAGGCCAACTATAATGATATGCACACGTGGTGCATGTCTCATTCATGAAAATCAGGTCAACTTCAGGAGGTGGTCAATGTAGGGGAGTGGTCAACTGCAGAGGTTATACTGTATCATAATTTTAATATTGGAAGTCTTTGGATCTAATTTTCTTATTTGTTATTTTTGTAGACTGTTACTCATATTGGCTTGTTTCCTTGGGTCTTTGTTCTTTCACCGTGCACACATATTTGGTTGATTTAAATCTGTGTTGCCTAAACTGATGATGCTTCTGTACAGAGATTTGTGTTTGCTGATTTTGGTATACCACTCTAGTTTTTTTCCTTGTTCCATGGCTTAATGCAGGAGATATCAGCATTTGCCCTAGGATAACCTTGTCTTATTTATCACATGTACTTGAGCTCAAGTTGTTTTGTTTTGCTTTGTTAGGGGACCTTAAGATTTCCTCTACTTTCTTTGAGCCTAACTATATACTGGTAAACAAATTTGATGGAAGACATGGAATATTTAATCAATCATAATAATCTGTGAACTGTAATATGCATTTTTATGTTCTAGTAAGAAAGAAAAAAAACCTGTTAATTTAATTAATTAATATTTTTCTTAATGCTTAGGCTTTTATACTTATTAATAGAGCTCTTTCAGTTATTTAGATATTGACTTTTATCATATATTACTTTTTTATACCTAACAGAAAAATGTAAGCAAAATAAATTGGTTAAGATATTCATAAAACTTTCTCACTGTCAAACTTTCATAATCCTGAGTCACTTTTTCCATGGTCATGAACTTCCATAATTTTCCACAAAGTATCCATCATCCCTTGGACCATCAACAAGCTCTGGTGATGCAGCATTGTTAAAAAGAGTGTTCCACTTTGTGTTTGGCATTTTTTTCCAAGTGGTCGACACCTACTTTGGAGGTTTTTGATGTATATGCACTAACTATGAAAGCTTGGTCCTGCTGCCTCCTGGCTGATGGTGATTTTGAGATCCATTTTCATTTCAAAGATGTTGTGAAAGCATCTTGGAATTGATAAAATTATGTAGTTGTTTTGTAATAGGAAAAGGGACTTTGGAGTATGTAGACTAGTGCAACTCAAATTGTGACTTGCATGCCAGTGCCATTCAGCAAATTTGTTACTGGTTTACAAGGATATGAGTTAAAAAAAAAAAAAAAAATGGAAGTAATGAAGAATGGTATTTTAACTAACATCACTGATGTTACCGTTCTTCAGGATCACCTGATACAGGTTGATTAATTAAGACACAAGTTGCTAGGCCTTATGTAGGTCTGGAGTAGAGTGGGAGAATTTTCATGTTTTAATAAGTTCCCAGGTAATGCTGATGTTGCTGATCCAGGGACCACACTTTGAAAACCACTGGCTTAGACCACCATATTGCCAGCAGAAGAAATTCTATTGCCAGTGATTTTCAGCTTGGTTTGTAGAATAAGAAATTCTGATGTTCTCTTGGAAATGTTTCTGTTTTCACTGATCAGTCTTATTAATACTTTTAGTGAAGTTAGAATAATTGTTCTAAACCTCACTTCATTTATTCTCTTTTCCTTGGTGCACTGTTAAGAATAGCACAATCACTACAGGCTGCAGTGTGTACGTGATCATGTTTGATTCAATGTTCACTCTCTTTTTAGAAGAGCAAATTTAATTTGTGCCATGATTGGTGTAAATAAGCTCCCAGTTCTTTTGAGAATACCATGGACAATCTGTTGACAGTGTTCTAGAGTCTTGACTGTTCAAGTAGCACACATACTAAAGATAACTCTTTCCAGTGGTATAAACAAGACAGCTTCTGATATATTTGTGTTGATTCATTCAGGTGACAAGAAGAAGGTTTTTTTATGAAAAAAAATCTTCATTGCATGGGCGGCACCTGTGGCTCAAAGGTGTAGGGCACCGGCCCCATATACCAGAGGTGGCGGGTTAAAACCTGGCCTGGGCCAAAAACTGAAAAAAAAAAAAAAAAAAAAACTTCACTGCATATTCACGGCATGCTTCCCAGCAATAAATGATGTTGTCACTGTTAAAGAATATAGTAGTCCCCTTAGTTTCGCGTTCTGTGGTTTCAGTTACCTTCCGCAAACCACAGTCTGAAAATAAGTGAGTGCAGTATAATAAGATATTTTGAGAGAGAGAAAGATCACTTATATATTACTTTTATTATAGTGTATTATAATCATTCTGTTATTAGTTATTATTAATTTTATACTGTGTCTAATTTATAAAGTAAACCTTGTTATAGGTAGGTATTATATAAATACGAAAAAATATAGCATATTTAGAGTTTAGTACTACATGTATTTGAGGTTTCAGGCATCTACTGGGGATCTTGAAACATATAGCCTGTGGATAAGAGGGTAACTACAGTATATGTTAACCTCAAAGATCTTGATAAATTTCCCTTCAGGGAAATACAGGGTGTCTTTATGGATTAGTGGTAATATCATCCGATGATATTAATACAGGGTGTCAAATACGAGGTATCACAAAAGTAGTTCCTGAAGTCTCTATACATAGAAACATTGATAAATTGTAGCTAAATATACCTTTTTAAACAAAATAGTCATTATGAAATTTTACAAAGAGGTGGACTACATGTAGAGAGTATTTTGTAAATATTTTGTAAAATTTTGTAATGATATTTTGTAAATAAAGGTACATTTAGCTAAAATTGCCAATTTTCACTATGTATGGTGACTTTAGGGGCTACTTTTGGGACACCCTGATATTGATTATTGGTGCCACAAACAGAGTAATCTTGCTTTTTGCCACCATGGCAAATACTGGTAATCTTTTCAGTGTCCACAGGCAACATATACAGCCTTCTTAACATTAGGCAATCCCTGTCCCTCACCAGTGTGGGAATAATTAACATCTCCTGATACCTGGTGCTGTAACCTGCTAGGAACATGCTTAATATACTAAATCCATGTTTCTCAAACTTTAATGCATTTGAATTACCTGAACAATTTGTTGGAGATAGGATATGGGGCCTGAAGTTCTGCACTTCTTTTAAGCTCCTAGTTCATGCCCAGGTTCCTGGTCTGAGGACCACATTGAGTGGCAAGATACTAAACACTTTTGAAACACCTGCTTTCATAGAATAGCTCCTTTTGGAACTAGCAGGTAGGATACTGGAGTAACCTTCATCAGAAGCTTAGCATGGTCATCCAGAGTGATCATTGCCTACATCCTGTGTTCACTCAGAAAAAATCATTCAGCTTACATTATGGATAATATTCACATTGGAAACCACTTCTTTTTTGTCTATATCCTTTAAGGTCTTTCCACTGTGGTCATTGAAACATCAATTTTATTTCCATCAGAAAATGCTATTTGGGGAAAGGGTTACATGAATGTCATATTTTATGTAACTCAGTAGCATAGAATCAGAGAAAAGCCCCCAGATCCCAAGGAAAGGCATAAGATGCACCCTCTGTGATATGCCACTTAATAACATCCTCAGAAGGCCATCTCTTTCACTTGTAAACTTCAACTTGTGATCAACAATCACAAGATTTTTGCATGAGATGAGTATTGCTTTAATAAAATGATAATTTCATTGTTTGCTTTGGTCTTGGGTGAAACCATAGTGACAAGAGGTATTAATGTGCCGGTGTGCAGCCATTGCTCACTGTAATGAACTCCTTGGGCTGTAATGTGCTTCTACACCCAAGCAGCACATTATAGTAAACTAACAAGGATTATTTTAAACAATGAAATTTAGTCACATCTGAGGGTGAATGCTGGATTCCTTTCCTAGTTGAGTGTATCAGTTAGCATTGCTTTAGGTGGCAAGTGATAGGAAACTTGACTTGTAGTAGCTTAAAATAGATTGAGTTATTTTTCTAACATATGAAGAAGTCTGGAAGTAGACAGCTGCTGACAAGTGAGTTCAGTAAGTTGGTGATGTCAAGGCCAGTGTTTCTGCACTTCTTTGCCTTTCCTGCCTCAAGGTTGTGATAGTGTGTGGAAGCTCCAGATACCATGTCCGTGTTCAAGGTGGGAAGAAGAGGGAAGGCTATACCAGGCATGTCTGAATTTATCAAGGGAATAAAAGCTAGCTGTCCAAGAAATCTCCAGAAAATTTCCCCTTATATGTTTTGACCAGAACTGTTACCTGGCCATACAAGGGGACTGAGAAAGCTTACATTTATCTGGTTTACCTTGAAAAACACTGGACTTGTATTACCAAGAAAGAGGGAGAAATGTCTATTGGGAGGCAACAGCTGGTGCCACACCAAAAGTAACTAGAAGTAAAATTTCTCTGCCTGCTGTGATTAAACTTTTTTTCTTTTCTTAGCAGAGTGTAATCTTTATTACTAGGAAATAGAGTGAGTGTGTGGTGCAGGGGGTTGAAGAGGGAAGAAAAGGTCAAACAGCCTTTCAACATCTAAACTCCTCTCCCTCCCAGAGAGATGCATTTATTTACACATGGGATTTTGAAGGCACAAATTATACCTGAATTCAAAAGGAAAGGCAAGTGGACATAACATTGTGCATACAAAGTGGTTTATAAATTCAACAATAGAATTTCTAAAGCCGTAATTATGGTGGCAGCTTGTGTGTCAGCTTAATGAATCCGTAATGGATCTTAAAGGAAACCCTGTATCATTAATTATAATTAGAATGCCTCGTGGGATGCTTCAAGATTCAGTTCTTGATAAGGAGCAATCGATAAGGTCTGTTGTGAAATGAAACAGAGTGGAACAAGAAAATCTTGGGGGAATATTCCTCTTAAAACTTTTTTTTAGATATTGATTCTTTATGGAATAAATATCTTTCTCATGATGTTAACATATATTTGTTTTTGAGTTTTAGATGACATTCTAAATCAACTGAAGTTAATTAGACCTGTACTGGATGGACTAGAATCTCACATGCAGTTCAGCCTTGGAATCTGTTTTTTGTCCCCTTCATTTAACCTCGTTAAAATAATTTAGTCACTAGGTGGTAACTCTTCTTTTAAAATTAAAGAAAAATACAATTTTGGTTGCAAGGGTATTCTTTTTTCTTTTCCAGTTAAAAACATACCATGTGTGGTCAAAATCAGGCTTTTCAACTTGGCATTGTAGCATTTTGAAGGTGACTGCCTTGTTTAATCCTTTTTCTCTGCTTTCTGGTTCTGAATTAGCTCATACATTTTTATCTGTAGTCTAGTCACAGGTTGAAAAGTAATGATTTCCGTGTTGCTCAGATTTTAGAATTTGGGAAAAAATGAGATAAAAGACAAATTTTAATTTTGTTTGACTCATCTAAAGGAAATAGAAATGTTTCACATATTTCCACAGAAAGTCTGGCAGGGCTGGCGATTGTAAAAAGATATGGGCAGACTTCTTTCAATAGATTTTGAGTCAGGATATTAGCTAAAGATTTCCCGTTTTTCCTTCCAAAAAAAAGGTGTAAAATACCTTGGACCTGAATCTTTAAACAGGACACCAGGACAGGTAGGGTCCTGGTGGGACAGCATGGCAGAGATATCAGAAACTGGAATTTTGGGGGTTTTGTGTACATCTCAAAGAGACTGACCTGAGCTCACAGACCCTGGGAGATGTGAACATAGGGGTGTTGTGCTCAAACTTCACTTTGGTCCCTCTGCCCTACTGATAGTACTTGCTTTTTTGTGCCTGCATAGAACTTGGAACCTGATTCCAGCTCAGCACACGGCACTTTGAATACTGAGCATTGCCAGGACTGAGAGCATTCTGAGAACAGACTGGAAACCTAACCCCCAGGGAACTGTCTTTTTCACCATATGTGGTATCCCGTGTATTAATGAATGAATGAAGAACCATGATCTTTATATTTGAGTTTGTATTTCATTCTAAGATCTGCATATGCACTGGGAAGTTGTGTCTATATCCCACTGTACTTAATCAACTTGTGTTGAGACTCTTTTTCATATGACTTTGAAAAGTACTTGAAATATCTTGACCTTTTCAGAGCACAGTGATTAGATGGATGCCTTTTGCAGCTGTAAAGGGAAATAAGAGGTGAGGTGATGAGGAAAAAGAAAGAAGTGCCGAAGTTGATGGGCTTGGGCACATTCAGGTTTTAAATTAACTTTACCCATTGCTGCCTAAAAAAAACACAATAAAATGGGCAGCTTGCTAAAACTGGGAGATGAAAATATTATCTCAGCTCTACAAAACGAGGCTGCAATATTGAAACAGTGCCAGCCTCTCTGCTGGGAAGCCTGCTGACATTTTCACCCAGGCACTGAGTTGTGTCTCAGCTACTCCAGTGTCTGTGCCCTTCCTGCTGTTCCTCACTTTGCCAAAGGCTCAGCCTCCGTGAGCCATGTGACAATCTGCCCTTTGTTGTACTTGAGCAGAGAACGTTCCCAACATTTCATTTGCTCTTCTCCTAGTGAGCCAGAGAGAGAGAGAGGGAGAGAAGCAGTGTGACAACTGTTGTACACTTGAACCAAAATGTAAGGGCTGTTCTGAAGCTAAGCATCCCATCTTTGAAGTCAGTGGCCTCCCTCCAAGTCCTTCCGGCTTTGAAGTGGTAGTCGCATCTGCTTTTTTCCTAAGAGATTCTGTGAGAGATTCTGTAGTGGTTTCAGCTTTGGGCTCTTGTTTTGAGTTATCTGGAGATTGTTTGACAGATGTCCAACCTTGGGCACATGTGTCAGTTGTCTATTGCTGCATAGCCAACTAACTCAAAACCAAGTGGTTTGGTTTTGGTTATTGTTTTTGCTCCTAAGTCTACAGGTCTTCTTGTGGTTCTGCTGAGCTGAGTCAGGCTTGGCTGATTTTTTCTGGGTTTGCTCATGTGTCTGCAGTTAACTGAAAGGTCAGCTGACTCTGGCTAGTCTGTACAGCCTCAGTCATAGGTCTTTCAGTTGGCAGGTTGTTGGCTAAGGTGACAAAAGTAACGAATTCCAAGAGCAGGACTGGAAGTAAGCAACGCCTCTTAAGACTTAGGTTCAGAAGTGGCACACTGTCACTTCTGCTGCATTCTGTTGAACAAAGTAAATCATGTGACCGGTCCAGTTGGGCTCTGCCTCTTGAGAGGCGGTACTACATAGTAAAAATTTCAAGGTTGTGGACACAAAGAGGGAAAGACTTTGTGGCTGCCTTTGCAATCTGTAACAACATGTGGTCTCAGAGGCAGAATGAAGTAGTGTGTTGGGCATAGATCTGTAGATGTGTATTCTCAGGGTTTTAGACTTCTGGGAATTATGGGAAGACATGTCTGCTAAAGGAGAGGGGCAGATGCTAAGGAGTCTTTCACACTCCCACGTCTCCTTTGCCTCCATCTTCTCTCACTTGGCCTGCCACAAATAATCCCTAAAAGATTTATTCACAAGTATCACAGACCATTTTCCTTTGCCCCACCAAGAGGAAAATTGTAGGTAATTAATGTATATGACTACAGAGAAAGGTCAAAGTGTAGGTGGTAGTGTTCAGGAATGTGCTTTTGCTGTTTGCTGTTTGTGTTAAAAGCACAAAATGGATAGAGATTATTCAATCTATTATCAAGCTATTATATTGCTGCTTTTAACATAATTCCAGCCTTAAGATTGAAATACCATGACTCAACACCTGAGATTTCCCTCTCAGATCAATACAAATATGTAGCCCTTCATCAATGATGAAGGTTGATGGTGCACATCTTTTGTATATTCACCAATCCTCTGACTTCATTTTGGTTATCCTCCTCTATTTCTTGTCATCCTTATGGTGGTCTACAAGGCCCTAAATGATAGGCAACAGCCCTACTTGGCCTTATTTTGCTGATCTCAAAATCTCCTGCTCATCTCCCTGGCTCTCACCGCTCCAGACACACTGGGCTCCATACCGTTCCTCAGATACACTGCCACTTTAGGGTGTTTGCATGAACTATGTCCTTTACCTAGAAGACATCACCTTGGTTAAAGTCGTCCACTTCATGAGGTCTTTGATCAGATGGCACCTTTTTGACAAGGCCTACATAGACCTTCCTATTTAATATAACATACTGCTGACCCCTCAGCACAACATCCCAATCTTCCTTTCTTGCTTTACATTTCCTTTCTTTCTTTCTTTTTTTTTTTATTGTTGGAGATTCATTGAGGGTACAAAGGACCAGGTTACATGGATTGCTTGTGTCAGATAAAGACCCTCCCATAATAGTGTTCCATGCCCAGAATGTGTATCACCCTCCACCGTGATCCTCCAACCCCTCCTTTTTTTTTTCTTAACATTCATAAACTTCTAGTATGCTAGATAATTTGTTCGCTTATAATATAAATTACATATTGTCTGAACCTCCTTTTCCTGTGTGATGAGGGTCCCCAAGACCACCCAGGATCAGTGATTCACTGGGAGAACTTGAATGACTCAGCATATAATCATAATCACAGATATGATTTGATTAAAGTGGGAGGACACAAAGTAAAATCAGTAAAGAGAAAGGTTCATGGAGTGAAGCTTTAGGGAGACCCTGGCACAAGCCTCCAAGAGTCTTCTCCCAGTGTAGTCACACAGGATGCAACGAGTTAATTTCCCCAGCAACGAGTTAATGTCAACACATGTAAAATGTCTACTAGGAAATCCCATTATAAACTCAGCATCCAGGGTTTTTATTGGGGGCTGATCACAGAGGCACCTTCTGCCCAGCATGTACCATAATTCCCGACTCCAGGAAGAACAGCAGGTGTTCAGCATTAGCCACACTGTTTGCACAGTTTAGGCTCAGTGAGACACTCTTAAAAATCCTGGGAATGGTTGTCCCAAAATTCAAGTTGCCAAATGCCAGCCAAGGGCTAACCTTGCAAGCAGTCTTTTCTAAGAGCAGTCTCATGGCTACTATGTTAATTCTTTTCTCCATACCATACAAGAAATATAAACTCTCTGAGGACATAAATCATTGTGTTGTTTCTTAGAACAATACCTGGCACAAAGTAGCTACTCAATAAATATTTGGTGAGTAAGAAGATAGAACCAGATCCTCGAGTGAACTTTCTCTATGACAGAAATACCAACAAAGGAGGAATTATCTCCTGATTTATCTACATGAGGCTGTAACTCAGCAGTTCTCAACCTGTGAGTGGTGACCCACAGGAACTGTATTAAAGGGTCACAGCATTAGGAAGGTTGAGAACCACTGCAAAGTGAACCAGCACACCCATGTACTACCCAGGCATCTCCCTGTCCAGGGAGCTTTAAACAAACCCTAGCTTTCACATCCTAATCTGATTCTCCATTTGTTTCACATATAAGTCTTTCTCTTGAACAAAGTCATAAACCTTTGTGATGAAATCACGAAGCCTAGGAGCTGGCAAGGACCTTCTCCCTCAAGAGTCCATTTACTCGGAAGTGACAGGTCCAGAGTAATGTAGTTAGTTAACTAGAGAGGATCCAGTTCTCTTGATCCCATTTTTCCTCTTTACCACATTTGTTTTTCACCATCCATAGTGCCTACCACAGTGATAAGTAGATGTTATATTGCTTCTAAACATTTATTAACTGCTTTGGACTGAAAACTGGCCTGGGTAGACAATTTGAATTTAACCGTGGATGGTTGTGACATTTATGTTGGCAATGTCTTGGTTTCTTTTTAATGTTTATTTTTAAAGGCAAATGTGCCATGCTAAAGGATCCCTCTCCACACAATATACCTTTCCTTCTTTTCTCTTTCCACATCCTGAACCATTTTTTATTGTAACTATGTAAGCTCTTCACTTTGCCTATTATCAGTGACTCTTCAGGTAAATACCTCATTTTTCATTCCCTGCTCCCTCGGTAATAGAAAGATTAAGCCAATTTCAAAACTACTTGTGTCAGGATTTCATCCAATCTGGAAAATCTGTCTATTTCATCACAGGTTTGCTTGTCACATTTTGAAGTTTGACAAATTGATAGAATAAATCATTTGTTGAAATTCAACAAAGAGTACCCAGCCCACATTCCATGTCTTTACTTTAGATTGGTCTCAGTACAAAAAATACTGAATTGAATTTATCAGCAAGAAAAAATGAAGGATTTTTCAAAATGAATTATCATAGTACCATCTTAGAATATAAAACTTATATAACATCTGTCATCAAAATACTTTTAAATATTATTTCAAGAATGTGTTGAAATATTATTCCTACCAATAAAATATGCTAGGTTGGCTTCTTAATACCAAGTCTAATGCTGAGTCATTTTTGTACAGGAAGTATATTTTTTATGAATGAAGGGGAATTATGAATCTATTCTTAGGGCAAATAAAAATAATTGCATATCAAAATTCCTGGGCTGATTCAATGAATTAATATTTCAAGCTGAGAAATAATAAATTCTGAGGGAGATAAATTGTCAGGAAACATTTACCAGTAACTTTAAATAATGACATCGTCTTGACAAAAATATTTTAAATACAGCTTCTAGCCATTTAAGGTATTTAGTCATTTTGACACGACTGGGTTAGCCATTCCTGAAGCTCTAAAAAATCTGGCATGAATAAAAAATGGAATCATGCGCCACAAAACTGTAGTACTTAGCTAGCGCTTTTGAGGGCAGTGACTTTGTTAAGAAGATAGATAATAATAAAGCCGTAAATAATTTTTTGTCCCAAGTCCTTTTATAGGTGAGAAAACTGAGGTCTAGAAAATTGTGGTAACTTGATGGTGCCCATATAGTAAACTAATAGTAGAACACAGAAGAGAACTTGGATCTTTTGACTTTCAGGTCATTGTATAATTCTGATTCAACTTTATGTTCTAAAGCAGTGGTTTTCACTATCCAGCAGCCATCAAAATCACCTGGAGGGCTTGTTAATATTATTACAAAGATTGCTGGGCTCTACCCCAGAGTTTCTGTCGGTCTGGGATAGGGCCAGAGAATTTGCATTTCTGTCAAGGGAAATGCTGATGGTGCTGGTGTACTGGCTACCCTGAGAAGCACTGGTCTAAGGGGTAGCTGTGAGTCGGGAAACTAAGAATAAATGATTGTTAATTGATTGAACCAAGTCCTGAATATTTTAACGCTCGGGAATGGAAGGGTTTGTTAGTAAGTTTATGTTTACTATTGCCTTTGTTGTTATTATTAGATAATAATTAGGTGCTACTGTTGGCACAAATACCCCAGAAATTTATTTATTTATGTCAGAATTGAGATCCACTGGGGACCTGGAGAATGGGTACTAATGCCAAGGCAAAACCAATCTCTGACTGAGAGATATTATAAGATATAAAATAGTTAATTGTAAATACTCTCTAAATAAGCTAATCCTCACCAGGAAATTATTTCATTTCCTTTACTAATCTTGAATATTTACATTAGCATAGGAAAAAAGAGAGCCAGAAATAATGACTGAAAATAAATAAAACAAAATGGGAAATAGAGCTGACAAAAGAGGATTGAACTTAAAACAGGAATTTAATTCCCCCAAATTTTGTTGATCTGGGCCAGTTAACAAACTTGTTTCCAGAAATGTGCTTTAAGTTTTCCTCAGTGCTACAAAAGGGGGAGATTTTATGATACTAAGATTAAATCTAAAAATCAAATTCTTACAGAGTCGGAGCACATCTTTTCATTAATATAAAGCTTGTATTTATTTATTTAATGTTTTCATCTTCTTGTTGGTATTAATTAGCTAGTGCCATTCAAGTGGATGCTTTTTTTTTTTTTTTTTTTTTTTTTTTGAGACAGAGTCTCACTTTATCGCCCTGGGTAGAGTGCAGTGGAGTCACAGCTCACAGCAACCTACAACTCCTGGGCTTAAGCGATTCTCTTGCCTCAGTCTCCCAAGTAGCTGGGACTACAGGCACCCGCCACAATGCCCAGCTATTTTTTGTTGTTGTTATAGTTGTTATTGTTGTTTAGCAGGCCCAGGCTGTGTTCGAACCCACCAGGTCCAGTGTATGTGGCCGATGCTCTAACCACTGAGCTACAGGCGCTGATCCCAAGTGGATACTTTTATACTGAGACAAAATCTGTAGGTAAATTGGTGGTAGCAACCTTCTTTCCCACTTTTCCAGCAACTTCCCACCTGCTAAAAAGAAATCCATATTTGCTTGCTAGGATTCTCTCTTTATTGTCCCTACCACCTTCCTAGAGAGGGAAAAGTTCTTTCTCTTTGGTATGGAGGCTAAATCAAGGTTTGGGGAGAAGGGGAGAAAGAAGAATCCAAAGGAATTCTGAACCTTGAGAAAGCATTGATGTTTAAAAGATTCTGAAGTAGTTGTGAGGGACAAAGGACTTGGATAATGAAGAAGGACCTTGAAGTATTATTGTGGATTATGAATGGATTTCTGTTATTGTACTTTTAAATCCAAGTAAAGAAAGGAGCTGCTTTTTGATTATCTGTAACTGCTAAAAGATATACTGCTCTAAAATTGGACACATTTCAGATTTACTAAATTTACTCAATGTACCCAAGACTCAATCTCTGCTCTACTAAAATGTTTTTAGAGGGAATCAAGGAAATCCATGGAAAATTAAGTTTCCAAGGAAACCAGAGTAGATGGGATAAATAGGTGTATTGTTCATTTTATCACTTAACAAATATTTACAGTCACATGAAAGCTCTTGCTGTTGGTGAAATGGGAAATTTTCCTACTGCTACAGCAGAATTAGTAAAAGAGTAGGGAGTGTGCAGGTTCATGGGAGGACTTGAGACTACAAGAGCATAAAGGGGAAAATACACTGTGGCTTTAAAAAAAGCAGATTTTGGTAAAAACTCTGAGTCATCTTCCCATTCTTACAAAGCCAAGTGTATCAGTTATCTACTGATGCATAACAAATTACCTCAAAACAGTAGTTCACAATAATGACAATTTATTTTGTTCAAAAATATGCAATTTGGGTAGGATTCATCAGGATGACTTCTATCTGTTCCTTCTCTTGTCATCCAAGGGTGCTCAATTTGGAGCTAGAGGAACCATTTTCAAGATGCTTATTCATGTGAGTGGCAAGTTGTTACTGGGTTTCTATTGGAATTGGCCTTACCATGGACTGCTTGGGTTTCTAATGGCATGGCGGCTGAATTCAGAGAGCATCTTAAGAGAATATGGTAATAGTGTATGACACTTCATAACCTATCCTTGGATATCATAAAAAATGTCACTTCTGCTGTACTCCTTTTGTCAATGGCAGAGTTCTAGAAAAGAATGTGGATGGACTATTATGGACATTTTTGGATGTAATCTGTGACACAGAGGAACTTAAAGCACATTCTAGGTTTTAAATTCATGTTTAAAATAAAGAGATGCCTCATTTCTCACCTTACTCTTTTTCTCTCTCAGTATCTCTATAGACAGAATGTTTGGTTCTTATTAAAAATCCAAGTCCAGAAGCAACCATTTTTCTTCTATATTTGTTTATGAGGTCAATTTTGGCCATTTAAAAACATTTCAGGTCACAGCTTGGAAGGAGACAAATGGAAATTAAATAAATGAAGTGGAAGTTACAAGTGTTTATAGCCTTTGCAACTAGCAGTGGCCCTTTCTGACACACTAAGAGATTCACCAAATGTAGAACTTAGCCTGTAGTAGCCACTACATTTATTATATTGTATATAGTGCTTATCTTAGTTTGGGTTGCAGACACAAGGATTTGGGAGCAAGTAGTTTGAGAGGTGATCCCAGGAAGCACAGTGAGGAAGTGGAAATTGAGTTCAGGGAAGAAAGCCAAGAAAGTATATGATAATGAGCAAGTTGTCCTCATGGGCAACTGGGGCTCAATATTATAGAAACACTTGATAGAGGATATAGAACACACCCAGAGTTGCTCCCTAGGACTGTGATCCCCACTCCCAGCCTGGAGACGGGTACCAGTCTATGAGCTTTTGGAACTGGGCTACAGAGCGGGGGGTCAGCAGTGGGCAAGTAAGTGAAGCTTCATCTACCTCTGTCTCCCTTCACCCCCAGATGGGACTGTCTAGATGCAGGACAACAAGCTCAGGGCTCCCTCTGCATTATGGTGAGTTGTAGAATCATTTCATTATATAGTACAATGTAATAATAGAAATAAAGTGCACAATAAATGTAATGCACTTGAATCATCCCGAAACATCTCCCCCCTCAGGTCTGTGGAAAAATTATCTTCTATGAAACTGGTTCCTGGTGCCAAAAAGGTTTGGGCCCCTGCCCTAGGATGAATGAGGAAACTGGAGTATTCATCCACCAATCCCTGTTCTCATTGGTTGGGGACATTAGCTCTGACGCTTGCAGCCTGCCCTGTGACTAGGCCAAACACACTTGTGAAACCAGAGAAAGGCTCCAGTGTAGAGCATGCCGATCTTTCCAGATGATCATTCATGGCAGGCCAAAACAGAGAAGCAGAGTGCAGACTAGGTTTTCTCCCTCCCCTCTCCTCACATGGGCGCCCGCAACCTCTGCTCCATGGCTATGGCAGTTTCTCTTCTTTTTTTATTAATTTTCCATTCCAAACTATGGTTGGAGGTACCTTTGCTTACTTAACTTACTGTGATTTATATCATATTCCATCCTTGCTGGGGATGTAGGCCTAGTCATCCTCTAATTTTACACCAGAAGGATAGGACCTGTGGTCCTCTTCTGATGTGGGAAGTGGAAGTGGAAAGGTCCCCTGAATGGCCACGGTCTGGGTAGCAGTGATTATATCTAGAGGATGCAGGAGGAAAGAAAATGACTGATCTAGGCCAGTTTTTAAAAAGTGAAGCTTCCAGGCCACCGACCTAAATGGACTGCTTGATGTAAATTCATACTGAGAGGTAGTGGACTGAAGAGTTTCAAAGCATAAGCCCTGCAGCCAGAGTGCCTGAATTTGAATCCCAGAGCTACATACTAGTTTTGTGATTTGGGAATGTCATCTGAGCCTTCTGTGCCTTGTTTATCTACTTTGCAAAATGCACCTATGTCCTGCAATTGTTTCGTGGATTAGATGAGATAGGGCAGTGAATTCAGAATGATGCCCTGAAATTACGAAGTATTCAATAATATTAGTTGTTGTTTCTATTTTTATTCCTAGTCCATATTTTAAACCTTTTGAATCATAATCTCTGAGGATTGAACCTACAAATCTGCACTTACAACCACCCTGCCCCCCATGGGATCATATACCTCCTAAAGATTGAACACCACCACTGCAAGCTGAGAGTCAGGAGGAGAGATCAGGTAATGTCAAGACAAGACAGATTAGCACAGTAACACCCAATTTCCCCAGTAACTTCAGGAAATGAAGCGTTTTCTGAAAGTGAGCTCTCCAGATGCCTAAGATGCTCCTCTTATTTTAAATACCCAGTCTTAAAAGTTAATACTTGATGTGTTCATGTATAACTCTAATGGCATCACAGGCTTTCATAGAATTCTGGAAATTAGTGTTATAGCAATATTTTTAGAGTAACTCAGTGTTATCAGACAGCCAGGTAGACAGTAAACATTTATTGAGAGTCTTGCTCTCTCCCCTAATTGTGATAGATGGTGGAGGTACAAAGATGAATAGGACCAAGTATCTGCCTTCAAGAGGGTCACTGTCTAGTGGAAGAGAGGCCAGGAAATAGTGAAGCAGTTAGAGAAATGAGAGAACAGAACCTGTTTTGAGCTTTATCAACAGGGTTTCCCTAAAGACTATACAAGTAGGAAGATATATTGCCTTTATTATGCCAACCCTCTGAGTGCTAGGGCCTATTGGTTTATAGTTCTCATGTCTCTCACTTGCTGTCAATTGACATTCCTTGCTTCTGTCAATTTGTCTGCCTTCAAAGGACATTCCCGTCCTCATCTAATGTGCTACTTCTAATCTGCCCTGGGCTGGAAACCAGATACCCTGAACTTGCTGGAAGGTTGCACTCTTAGAAAGGCCTATTGTGACCTTGCCATCTAAATAGCATCCCCGAGGCCCCACACAAACTCTAAAGCCCCCTTACCCTGCTTGACTTTTCTTCATGCCCCTTATTACAACTTGATATTATGTTACATGTGTTGTTGATGTGCTATGGTCTGCTTTCTTTATCAGAATGTAACTGTTGGAAGGGCAGGAGTTCTGTATACCTCAGTATCCAGCACATAGAACATACATAGCCCAGGCTAAGCATTAACTTTTAATGGATATTCATTGAATAGAGAGAATAATAGCAGATATGTTTCTTTTTTCTTTATTTTGTATTGAGGTATAGTTTGCATATAGTAACATGCACCCATCTAAATTATTCAACTGAATGAGCAGTGGTTGTATATATATACACATTATAACTTGCACCAAGGCCAAGATAAAGAGCATTTCCAGTACCCACCCAGAAGGCTCCCTCAAATTCCTCCCAGACAGGACCTTCTCTTAAAGTTAACCCCTCTGACTTCTATCAGAACTTCAGTTAGTTTTACTGATTCTTTGATTTCATGTATATGTTATTATGTAGTTTTTGCTGTTATACATCAGCCTTTTCAACATCATGTCTGTGAGATTCATCTATGGTGTCGTGTGTCAGCACTTCATGCTTTATCATTGCTTGTAATATTTATTGAGTGAGCTTATTGCAATATAGTAAATCTATTCTACTCACATGTGGTTGTTTCCAGAGTTGGCTATTCTAGAAAATGAGCTTTGAGAAAGGTCTTGCAAAGCTCTCCGAGTAAAGGGCATGGATTTGGTGGCAAGAATTTTGGGGCGGTTTTCCTCTTCACCCCATTTTGTCAGTCCTACATTTCTGCAACTGTCTCCTTTATTCCTGCTACTTCAAGCTTCTGATTTTTGTTTGGACCTGTGATGTCTGTCTGGAATGAAATCAAATTTACAAAACCTCTAGTTGGCCTGATGGTGTAACAGATACACATTCCTGCTGGGGACACAGGTTCATCCCAGGACACAGAAGCAGAATGTAGATTAGCTATCCTTTCTGATATCCTTCCTTTTACTTCCTTTTTTGTCCTTGGTTCTTGTTCACTTTCTGCTACTTCCCTTCACTAACTGGGGACACCTTTGGGCCTAATGTGTTTTATAGCAGTGGTTATCAACCATGGCTGCACATTATATTCACTTGGGGAACTTTAAAAATATATACCCATGCCACTCCAAAGCAATTAAATCAGCATCTCTGGGGGTGGAACCCGAGTATTAGAATTTTTGAAAAATTCTCCAGGCGATTCTAATGGGTAGCCATGTTTGGGAATCATTGCAGGACACATCTTGCCCTAGAAAATAGTATAGACTTGTAGAAACAACTCACCCCTTTTCCTCCCATCAGACAGAATCAATTTGTTTCCATACATCTTACCATATGGGACTCTTGAATATTGTCAGCTAAAAACTCATGGATTAACTTATATATTTAAAAAAGAGGAAGTCAAGAAATCTGTTTTTTTTTTTTTTTTTTAAATTCTACCATGGTGGTCACTCTATGGTATCTATAGCAGTATTAATTAAAAATTTGCTCATGAATTACAATTTAGATCCATCATTTAAACTTTAAGATGTAGCAAGGATAGATGCCTTAATTTTCATTCAATAAATATTTCTGAAAGACTATTTGATTTTTTGAAAATGGGTACCACATATAAACAGAATTAGAACTACTATGTTACAAGTGTCATGAGCTTAAGTTTTAATTTTTAATCATCTTTTTCTTGACAGCATCTAACACTATTTTGTGCACTGCAACCAACATTTGATGAATATTTTCTAATTGTATTTACTACTCAGCATTTACAAGTCTATTAATCCTCACCAAAACAGCAGCATACTGAAAATTTCTGTATTATGCCCTGTCCTAACCTTTTTAAATGTATTCATTCATTTACTCTTTTCAACTACCCTATGAATTGAGTTCTTATTATTATCCTCATTTTTTTTTCTCTTTTTGAGATCGAGTCTTACTATGTCTCCCTCAGTAGAGTGCTGTCGCATCACAGCTCACAGCAACCTCAAACTCTTGGGCTTAAGGGATTCTCTAGCCTCAGCTTCCCAAGTAGCTGGGACTACAGGCACCCACCACAATGCCTGCCTATTTTTTTGTTGTAGTTGTCATTGTTTTGCAGGCCTGGACTGGGTTCAAACCCACCAGCTCCTATGTATGTGGCTGGCGCCCTAGCCTCTGAGCTACAGATGTCAAGCCTATTATCCTCATTTTATGGGTTAAGAAAGTGAGGCATAAATTGGTGAAGTACCATGTGGCAGCTTCATAGATGGTAAATGGTAGGGCCAATATGAAAGCAATTTAGCTTCAGAGCCTGCTTCTTTATCATTTACTTCATGCTTCTCAATTTTAATGTCCATAAAAGTTACCTGAGGATTTTGTTAAAATGCAGATTCTGGAGTGAGGCCTGAAAGTCTGCATTACTAATAAGCTCTCTCAGGTGGTATTTATGTTGCAGATTCATGGACCACATTTCGAGAACCAAGGATATACCCTATGAAATAACTTCTATTATTGTCCCCTTTTCTGGTGAATAGTCTGAGGCTCAGAAAGGATAGTAGTATCACCAATCACCACCTTCTCACAGAAAATACACAGTGAAGCTATAATTAGAATTCCCACAATTGGGTCTCAATGGTGATTGCTTAACTACTATGCTTGGGAGCTTGGTAAATGGCTATTGAGTGAATAAATAAACTTATATTCAGTTCTGGGTCCAACAGACCACTATTGTATAGTCAGAGTTTGGAATGCAATGAATAGAACCCAAGTCATTATATACCTTTCATCTGCACTTTTTAGTACCTTGGAAATGAATCTAGTATCAGTCTTTATCTTCACCACACTTTCTTTTCATGGCTAAAATAGGCTATTCTATCCTTGCTGTTAGCAGGTAACAAAAAAGGAAATGGCTCAGCAAGTTTTAGTTGGGAATATCTTTCTGTGTGTCTATTTACCAGTGCCTTTGCTTTTGAAAAAGTAGCATAGACCTGGCATCCTGCAGACATAAATATTTATTAAATTGTCTATACAGCAATGCTAGTAGATATAGAAGCAATATTTATTTAAAAATAATGCTACTATTTAAGGTTTTGTCATTAGAAAAGAGATTATTTTGCATTTTTTGGATAAATGGAAATATATTTGTCAGTAACCTTGACTCATACTCAATGCAATTGAGGGTGAGATTCAGATCCCCCATTCCTCATCATATCCTAAAATCATAGATTTCCTCCATGAGGGGCCTCTCAAGAATAAGGCCCATCAGAGATTAAAATAAAGATCAAATTTCATGTTCCACACAACAATTCAATCATTAAAGTTCCAGGAAGAACTCTCTACCCATTCCCACCACTCTAGATGTTTTCCCCCCCAGATAATGAGTCTATGTGATGAAGAACCTTTGCCTAGAGGAGAATTTATTTATTAGATTATTTTAAGAGGTACTTCTTAGAGAATTGGAGGGAACAAAATATGTAATATAAAATATGTAACTCATAAAAATATGTGACTTCACTCAAAAGAAATGTTGGTAAATGGGAGCATCTTTATATTGCAATTGAGTCCAATATTAAAAAGGACTCTTGGCTGGATTTCATTGACTAGCAGTCCATACCTGTTACTTTCCTCATAGAAGTGTCAGTGAAGTACTGTCTTGTTTCATTTATCACTTTATAAACCTGAACTGAATATTAGGGGCTGTATTCACTTCACTCATTCTGTTACTCAGTAAAGATCATTGAGTGCTACTATGCTAGGTACTCTAGAGGTACCAAGAAGCAAAAGATATGGTCCCTTCTCTCAAGGAATTCATAAAATTATTAGGGATACAAAACAAACAGGTAAGAGGTTAATAGTAAGAGATGGTATGTGACAAGGATAATACAAATGGCATACAGTGTATTAGAGCAGTGTTACATCAGGAAGTGGTCCCTGGGCCAGCACATCAGCATCATCTGGGGGCTTGTTTTAGATTCAGATTCTTGGGTTCCTCCTTAGAATCTGATTCTCTGTGAATGGGGCTCAAAGAGCTGCATTTTTAACAAGAACCTAGAGTGATTTTTATATACATCAAAATTTTAGAAGCACTCTTCTAAAAGATCCCTTTAATCAGAGAATGAACACATTAAGGTCTTATCCTCAGGAGGTTATAATTCAAAAGAAAAAATGAAATTTGTGTGTGAATAATCAGCTGTGATAAGGAACATTCACACATGTGATTGTAAGTACAAAGAAGAAGGAGGGAGGTAAAGAAATTTTACCTGCTGGTAGGCACAGAGATCTATGAATTTTTCCTGGGGGTGGGGCTTGGAAAGTGAGGAAATGTTAGTTTGGAATGCATTTAGCTGTAATAGAAAACCTGAGAGTGACTTAAAGAAATGGAGTTATTCTTCATACAAGAACTAATCTGGAGGTAGGGGGTCTCTAGAGGTGATTCAGATGTTCAAGGACATCAGGGTTATGGGTTAGTGTCTCTTTAGTCCTCTTCTTTTTCCCTTACAACCACAAGATGGCTGTTGTAACTCCATGAATCATATTCCAGTTCAACCACATTCAAATGCAAGAAGCAAACAGGCATGCCACAAAAAAATCCTACTTTGGCTTTTTTTTATTATCAATTAGGAAACTCTTTGTATAGAGGCCTCCCAGCATACTTCTTAATGTTTCATTAACTAGAACTGGGGCATATAACCCCCAGTAGGCCAGGATATTGTCTAGATATGGCTTCTAGGAATCTCAGCTCAACATCTGAAGAAAAGAGAACTGATATTAGCAGGGAACAAGGATGCTTCAGTAGCAAAGCTTTTGAGTAAGCCACCAATTGCCTATAGCACAGGAAGACTTCAGTAAGTGCAGTTAGCAGTAAGGGCATTCTCAGGAGAGGGAACAGCACAGATAATGGAATGGAGGGTGAAGTATATGTGAAAAATACTACATGAGTTTGACTAAGGGATGAGAATCTTATCAAAGAATTTTAGCCATTTAAAGCAAGTCAGTGAAACCCTTTGTTCAATTAAAATCATATTCAGAAGCCAAAAGCACTAAGAAAAAGAAAACATAGCTGCTGTAGGTACATGTACCAGTAAGGAGGGATACCTGGAGCTGGTCTGCTCAGCTGAAAGGGCTTCTTAAAGACCAGACTTAAGAATAATGCCCCAGAAACTGCTACTTTGACCTTACCACCCCTAAGGTTCTCTGGGGCTCTCTGTTGTAGGAGGTTACGAGGCATTCATGAAGGTCACCCATTTGATCCCGAGCTGGAACTTCACAGGTATGTATGGAAAATATAATAATCCAGCCTGGATATGGTCTTGTGTGTGTATGTGTGTGTGTGTGTGTGTGTGTGTGTGTGTGTGTATTAATGCTGTTACCTTTTGTAGATACCACATGTGGCCTTGTGTCTCTTAATTCTATTTCTGATACCACCTTGTATTAGTTTTCTGGTGTCCTTGTAAAAAGTACCATGAATCAGATGTCTTAAATATCAGAATATATTGTCTCACAGTTCTGGAGGCCAGGAGCCTGAGATCAAGGTGTCAGTGGTGTTGGTTCCTTCTGAGGGCTGTGAGAGGAATGTGTTCCCAGCCCCTCACCCAGCTTCTGGTGGTTGCTGGCAATCTTTGGTATTCCTTGGCTTGTAGATTCCTACCTTCGTTTTCACGTGGCATACTTCCTATGTATGTTAGCATTGTCTCCCTGTGTGCATGTTTGTCTCTGTGTCCAGATTTCCCCTGTCCATAAGACACAGTCATATTAGATTAAAACCTACCCTAATGACCTCATCATAACTTGATCATCTATTTCAAAATATAGTCATATACACAAAAAGTACTGGAGGTTAGAACTTCAACAACATCTCTCTCCTTTTTTATTTTTTGGGCTCAGAGTCTTGTTCTGTCACCCAAGCTGGGGTACAGTGGTGTGATCATAGCTCATTTTAACCTCAAACTTCTGGGCTCAAGAGATCCTCTTGCCTCGGCCTCCCAAGTAGCCAGGTCTACAGGGATGTGCCACTATGCCCAGCTGATTTTTTCTTTGTATTATTTGTAGAAACAAGATTATGCTGTGTTACCCAGCCTGGTCTCAAACTCCTGGGCTCAAAGGATCCTTCCATCTTAGCCTCCCAAAGTACTGGGATTATAGGCATTGAACCCCCATACCAGCCAGGACTTTATCATCACTTTTTGGAGGGACACAATTCAATCTCTAACATATCCCATATTCTATACCTCCATTTCTCTTTCTTGGGTGTCTCTCCTCTCCCTCTTAATGCCAGTTGCCTTGCTCCAATAATTTAATTCTTTATTATAGTGGGATTGAGTGAAAAAAACAGCACATAAATTTCAAGTAGTGTTTCATCCTCACTCTTCTGTTTGAAGAGATAATTGTGTAGAATAGTGTATGAAAAGAAACACTGGGGCTCAATTACATACCTATATTCAGTCTTATGTATGGGATCCTGAGTCTGAATAAAAAGGACCCAAGCAAAAGACAGGATGATAATGTATATAGTATTTTCACACAGATCCTCATTTGGAAGCATATTCCCTTTTTCCAGTGATGAAGATCCACTTTTCACATCCATTTTTACGCTACAATAAATTCTCCTTAAGGATTTTTCCTGACAGTATTGTCTGTAGAAACCTTTTACTTAGAGATGTAACTAGACTCTTCCTAAATTTAGCAGAGTTGGTGCAATGCTGAGTTGAAACCCCAGTAAGGGGAGATGGACACAGACAGCAAATGAGATACTGAAAAAATATAAATGGGAATTAAATTTATTTGGGGGGCAGGGAGGTAAGGGAACTTATAAAGGTGGGATTAAAATTTGGTTGAAGGATGTTATTTTTAGATTATATGGTCCTAAATTGGTGATATACTTTATTATTAAACCTTGCTAATTCTATACTAGTTTCCTTGCTTATTAAATACTAGTCCTTAGACAAAACCTGCCCTTGATCAAGGAAGCAAAATGGAGAATTCACTCTGTAGGCAGTAGTCTCTGACCTCTCCATTTTCTTATATTCCTTTCTGTTGTCAGATGTTAAGACCATTTCCTGTCACTCAGTGAAATGTCCTTTCATCTCAGTTTTCCTGAAAGTGGAAAGCAGCCGCACAGAACCTCCATTCAATCCTCCATGTACTCAATGACTCTTATTTGCATCATCAACTCTTTGCTTTACTTTATCTGATTCTACTAATAAACTCCATTCACGACCCTTCCTCAGAGCATTTTTCTCCCTCAGTGTGGACTCCTCATCCTCATAAAAGCATGACACTTGGCCATTGCTCACACTGTCACTCCTATCTAGATTGCATTTCCCTCTTAATTTTCTTGCTTCAAGACTTAGCCAGAGAGAGAACTCTGGAGCATATATGGAAAAGCATAAAATGGGGAAGCCCTCAGGAAGGCAGCTAAACAAATCCTCAGGTGACACAGCCTAGCTTTCTCCTCTGTCTCTGTGGCCCTTCTAGTCTCTCATTCCTAAGATGCTCATTATTCTTGACTAGTTAAAATTTTCCAGAACTGGGCAGCGCCTGTGGCTCAGTGGGTAGGGCGCCAGCCCCATATACCAAGGGTGGCGGGTTCAAACCCAACCCTGGCCAGCTAACCAAACCAAACCAAACAAAACATAACAAAAGCTGGGCATTGTGGCAGGTGCTTGTAGTCCCAGCTACTCAGGAGGCTGAGGCAAGAGAATCGCCTAAGCCCAAGAGCTGGAGGTTGCTGTGAGCTATGACGTCATGGCACTCTACCAAGTGTGACTAAGTGAGACTCTGTCTAAAAAAAAAAAAAAAAAAAATTCCAGAACTGTACTCTCCTAAGGCCCAGATGATCTGTAGGGTGAAATAGAGTGTGTGTGAGTCTCCAGAGAAGGAAAGCCCAAGACAAAAGAGCAGGTGACTCTTGGGGTCTCAGACATGGGAAGACAACTGGCAATACTTGGCTGCTGGAGGATGAAACCCCTTCTAAAGGAAAAGAGGTAGATATTTAGTCCTGTGATGGAGTCAGTGAATTTTATCTGCTCAGTTCCCATCAGGTCTGGGGAAATGGGGACAAGCTCCAGAGTCTACGTGGTCTTAGAGAAGCTGGGCCAAGTTGCAGATAATTTACAAAGACTTTTAAGTCCAATATAGCCTGTAAGTGGGGCACCACTGCAGCAAAAACTGCTCCCTGCTCCACATAGTTTTTAATTGCTGGTGGTCCCAATTCGAAAGCCAGAAGTCCCAGTATCCCTATGATTATCTTACTTTCCAGTTTCTTAGGAAACTTGGAAATGAAGCTGAGACTGCATGATCATGAGACCATGGCCAGAAATGAGGAGCTCAGCTACTTTCTTTAGCATTTTCAGACCACAGATAATAGCTGTTTAGAATCTATAAATGAGATTTTATTTCATCTGGCTTTTTGGCTATTAACATTGTTAACATTAACATTGAACCCCACATCTTTGACTTAGAAAGGCATCCTTTCCAAAGCTGATGGGCCCTAGCCTGTGTGTGTACTCTCTTCTAGTACTCTCCTGGGGTGACCTGAAGGGCTGGGGAAATGACAGTGAACACTCAGCTCACAATCTCTCAACACAGATCCCCATAGATCACAAGCCTTTTTTCTGTCACATCACTAGCCCTCTATCTCATTTATATTCAAATTAAGAAAATCTCAATTCAAGAATTCATCCTTTCCAAATTGGACCCAGCAAGATTTGTATATCTTAGTAACAAGCTCCCTTGTACTTTTCCTGCCACTCTTTTGCCCTCCATGCAGTCTGCAATATTTGTGTGGCTCTGTCCCTCTTGTCCAGTAGTACATACCTTGAGGTAATACATTGTGTTTTTTAAATTAGTTTTTCCAACTCTACACAGAGCTTGACATATCATTTATAAAACACATACATACTACTGCTTAATAAGTAAATTTAAGAAATTTGGTTGATTCCAAAGGACATCAATTCTTTAGTTTCTATGTAGCTTTAGGCATTAAGTTCAAGGAAAACCTGGTTGAAGGTCATCTTTATAGTGAAATAAGTGTTAGAGGATCAATTGCAACCCATTACAGATATTTTCACATTCACTAAAATAAAACATTAAAAGTGGCACTTTAAATAGAATATAAATAATGTTTTATTGTCTTAAATTAATAATATGTAGGTTTTTTATTTCCTGTTTTCCTCAGTTCACTTGAGAATTTTCTCTTTCTTCGCTGCTATTTCAATGAAATGTTTTGTTTTCTCTGTTGATGAAAATACCCTTTTTTTAAAAGATAATTTTGAACCATGTTTGGTCCTATGTTCAAGTATTCTGTTTTTCTGGCTTTATGACATGAAATAGTTGAAGTTGAACTCTTAAGTGGTCCACCTCACCTGAGTGAACCACCATATTTCAGGGATGTGAAGGCACTTGGGAGCTTGAGATAGAAAAAGCTGTGTTGGTAGCAGTTCTGATCTAGCTCAGCCTCCTCCTCCTTAACTGGGATATGCCCTTGACCCTGCTCCATAGCTTTAGTCCAAAGCATCTCCTGTCAGCTCCCTCACACATGTCTCCCGGATGGCCCTGAGCTGACTTTAATCTTCCTTTCTCTTTCCTACCTCAGATACTCACATGTGGTATCTTAACTCAGAAACCTCTACTTCTCTACCATCTTTTTTACCTACTCATGCTCACTTCTCTCTTTTTCTTAAGAATTCCCTGACCCAAACTGACCACCCCCATGGCATTCCCTGGAATCACAATTTTTATAGTGGTGAAAAGGTGTCAAAATTGCATGTACATGGGAGGAACTCAAGTTGGGGAGAAACTTGTATACTCCTAAAGGAGAGTTTCTAGTGTTTTCATGTTAATACTTTAACTCATTTTACAACCCACAGCTTATATACTTTGTGCAAGTCATTTCTTTTCTTTGGAATCAATAGAGATTTCCTGTTTCTTCTCTGGTTTTTCCAAAACAGGGTTGTCCTGTCAATGGAGCTTATGCAAAAGGAGGGACTTTCTGTTAAACATTTTCTTTGCAAACTCTTGGAGAGTCATACATGCTGAGAATTCCTACAATGAAAAAAAGTTTTTCTAAACTTAATACTCTCAAGTTTTTATCACCAGAGCCTCCCCATTTTTCCTCACTACTGATCATCTGTTATCATTTAGTAGGAAGAATTTTGTGAACACATGGGTAACACGTGAATTACACACTTTCCCATTTTTTGCAAGCATACTGCAAATTGGACTGAGGTTTTTTTATCCAACCTGAATGTTATCTTTCTCTCTTTCACAACATGATATGTTATTCCACTGGTGTCCATTTGCTCAACTTGCTGTTGGTCTGTCACTAGGCCCTTGTTCATGCCATTTTATCTAACTAGATGCTCTTACTTCTAGGAACAACTTACGTTCCACTTCTTGTGTGCAGCTTTCCCTACCACTAATACTACTTATCTCCAGTACTGCACCCCAGATTAAGACTTAATTTTGTTCTCACAACTGTACATTCCCTTAAGGCTTGTCCATATCACATCTAAGTACACTATTTCTCCCTAACTCCTTTTGAGGATGTGAGAAATTCACCAAACACCTCTTTATTGATTGATGGATAATGAAGATGTTCATTCAACCATAGAAGTAGCATCTTTTAATAGGCAGTTTTACTGCATTGAGTGCAGGTTTCCTTAACTAGGTACAGTTTAGATCTTCTCTCAGAATGCAACTATTCTGCATTCACCAGCAAAAAGCCCAACACTTTCATTTCCACTTTATTTTAAGAGAGTATGAATGCTGTGAACTTATTTATTTTTTTCTAATTTGGCAAAAGTGACTGCTTTCACATTTCATAATGGCTTAATGCCAGAGACCAGTCATTCCATAGGTGTAAATTGAGGGTAGTGTCCCTTCAGCCTCTCTGCAGTAGAAGATACACCATGCCGATAATGTAGATATTATCTTTCCTGTGTCCTCAGAGCTATGTAAATAACCCTACTCCACTTACTAACTGAAAAAACTGTCATTACTTTGCTTTTTCAGGTCATTCTCTGTCCACTGAGTAAAATTCAATAGTCCTTGAAAATTCAACCTTCTAAAGGTTGAATCATTGTTATCACTAAATCATTATTTTAAAAGTTACTCTTTTAAATGTAGCTGAAAAAGTTGCTGGATAGTTTTTAACTTTATGTCCTCTGGTTTCTTTTGTGTCTAGAAGGGGAAAAAAAGAACAAATTTATTACTTTAACTGGGGGTCTTTGGGGAAGAGATAAAGAGGTTGGTTAATGAGTACAAAAATACAGTTAGGTAAAAGACATAATTTCTAGTGTTTACTAGCACAGTAGTGATTTATTTTTATTAACCAGTTTTTCCTTTATAAAAAGTGCTACATACACTTGGTGAAAACAGAAATAAAACCAAAAAACACACCCCACTGTACAAAGAGTGTAAAATGAGAGATCAGTCTTCTTCTCATCTCAGATTCAGTCTTTAGTTCTCATCTGCATTGAAAACAGATTTCCCTGCTTCTTGCAAATTTTTCAGGAATATTCTAGATGTTCCTGGGAGCATGTGCGTGCACAAGGACTGTGTTGTACATGCTGTTTGCACCTTGTTTTTGTTTTTGTTTTTTTAATTTGACCATATATCTTGGAGAATTTTCCATATCAAGACACATAGATCTTTGTTACTTTGACAGTTGTATAGTGTATTTCACTGCATGTGGATGTACCGCACTGTAACAGTCATTTTTGTTGTTTCTAGTCTTGTATTTAACATTGCAGTGAGATACATACATATATATATATGTATATATTTGTATATTGAACAAAAATATTTGTTTGATCAATGTTGCCAAATTGCCTTCCAAAGAGGCAGCATCTGTTGACATTCTGCCTCAGCAGTGCATGTGAGTACCTGTTTCCCCCATGAGTTGCCTGTACTATAAATTTTACTTACTCATTTCTGTCATGCTGCCAGATTAAAAATGGTATCTCATTTCAATTTGCATTTTTCTAATTATGAATGAAGATAATTTTTGCAAATGTTTAAAGTCTATTGTATATTATTATATGCAAATTCCTTGTTCATGTCCTTTTCCATTTTTCCCATTGAATTGTTGCTTTTCTAATTAGTTTGCAAAATATTAACACGTAACAATGTATTTTGTTAATATATATATAAAATTAGCCCTCTATTTCTTCTGCTACAACTTTATGATTACTGTTTTGATGTTTAAATATTTCACCCATCTGGAAATTAATTTATTATGTTAAATTATCATAAAAAGAATATCATTTAAATCATTGTAAGTTCCATGAGAACAGAGGCCAAGTTTCTTTTATTAACCTTTTTATACCTACTGTCCTATGCATGTATTCAGTACCAGTATGGCTGAGATATAATGGGTAACACATTTCTGGCATTTTCTTTGCTCATCTTGCCAACTTCTTCTCAGAAGCTTCTCTGACCTGATCTTTGTAAGCACTGGTGGAGGTGATGGTGGTAATCAGGGAGTCAACCTTGACCCTGGTCTCCTCAGCTTCCTTAATATGCTCAGAGCCTCGGGTACCCCCCAACAAGCTTATCAGCTCTAAATTACTACCTTTCTGGCACCTTCACATTCTATTTAGCTACCTTTTGCCTCCTGATGGAGGAAAAACCACACTCTCTAGTCAGGCTGAGGCACTAGGGAGAGGGGGATGATGTAAAAGACTCTGTGCTGACATCCCTGGGTAGTTAACAAATTGAAACTCACCTGTCTCAGTAGTTTAGAGTCTGGAGTTGATAGAGTCTGGAGCTGATAGCCACGTAGAGCTGTATGAACTTTAAAATAGTTATTAGTTATTGCAAAATACATAACAAACATTTCTAAATCTCAGGGAATTACATTTATTAAAAAAAAAAAAAACATGTATTTTTCCTCACTCATGGGGCAATGCTATGTGGATTCAGGTTATTTTCATGTATGTCCTTGTTCTCCTTGGACCCTTGGTTATCTGGAGCATATTCTTGTTTTAGAAAGTGCAGAAGTTCCATAGGACAAGGCAAACCACACCACCATATTGAGTTCACCAAGGCCAGGATGAAAGTACCTCCAAATAGCTTCTGTCTACCCATGACACAACATTACACAAAATACTGGTAAAGATAGGGGACTTTGGAGCCTGACAACACTAGGATGGCGGACACTGCTATCTTTCCTCTTTCCATAATGGTGTATCGTAGTCCCCACAGTAGAAGCTCACAATGCCAGATACTTTTCCATCCCCAATTACGGATGCAGGTAGTCATGTTGTACACTTCTGGCCAATGAGACAGCAGGAGAGCTCTGCTGAATACCCTTGAAAATTTTTTTCCTATTTTCAGCAAGCTAGTTCTCAGTACCTCAGTATTCTCATCTGCAATTTGGGGCTAGGTATAATTTAAAGAACTGTTGTATTAGTCAGTTTTTGCTTTGTAACAAACACTCCCAAACCTCAGTGTTTTATAATAACAAAGACTGATTTTTTTTTTCTTGCTAATAGATCTGCAGGTTATCCAGGATGCTTCTGCTTCAGGCTGTGGGTAGTTTTAGCTCAACTCCATGTAACTCAGGGAAAGACAATCTATGCAAACCCATTTCAAGCTTCTGCATGTATCACTGACATTCCTTTGACCAGAGCAATTGACATGGCCAAGATCATCAATATGGCAATGAAATAATGCTCTAGCCACAGTGGGAAGCACTGCAGTTACATGACAAAAATATGGCTGTATAATCCTTTTAGAATATTAAGACTTTGAACAGTAATCTAACTTATCACCCTTCCTAGAAGTGTGAACATAAGCAAGTCACTAGCTTCTCAGAACCTTAGCCTCCTCATCTTCAAGTGTCTTTTTCTCTGGATTGCTGTGAAAATTACACATAAACCATCTATCATAGGAGACCCTTCACAAGAGTAAGCCCTCCACCCCCACCATTGAACTCTGATTGTTAAATAAGATCGTCCAAGAAGGCAGGTGTGTAATTTAATGCTGACATTACATGAGGTTGATGAAGGGATGAGAAGTCACTGAGATGATGGCTTCCTGAGGGAGTAGGCAAACCATTTTATTCACTCAGCAAGTATTTATGCACACCTGAAATCATTATTTCAAGGTCATTTTCATTCTTCAGTAATCTGCAACTTATTTTTCCTTTTTTTTTTTTTTTTTGCAAATGACCCTTACTATACTCTGACAACATCATATGAACATGGTCTTTAATATTTTAGGGTTGATTTTGGCTGTTTCATAGGCTCCCTCTGCTGGACTAAAATGGCATCTTTTTCTCGAGACTTCAAGATACGGTCCCTTTAATTGAAAGCAAATGTAATAAACAATTTGCTGCATTGCTAGACTGCTTTTTCAAATATAATGCTTCCAATGCCATGTCCCAAATTTACTTGTCACATAGCTGTACTAGCAACCAGTGTTTCTTGTCTTTTCATACAGAGCCTTATAAAAGCCACTGATTTTAAAGAACTTGCCAGAAATGTGAATTGTTAATAATAAGCAAGTTCTTCTTTCCGGTAAGTAATGCCTTTGTTACTTCGTTTCTAACCTTCTCAGTTTTAGAACATCTGACAGTATTATGAGAAGTCCGTGATGAGCCTATTTAGAGGTGCTTACTGAAAGGAAATTAGCCTGAGTCATCAGGTTTGCTATACTATGTGAATAGACAGTGATTTTTCTATAGAACAAAATAAGGATGGATGCAAACCCAACACTTCCTGTGCCCAGGAAGCCTCACTTCCTTGGAACATACACATTCTCAGGGCTATCAAAATGAGATTTCTTGTGAATCTTTTAAATAAAGACATTATTCATTACTTAACGTTTATGATATTTCATTTTATTTCTGGCTTGGCAACATGTCATATATGTCTCTGCCTCCATTCCCACCTCTCCAATCTTTTTGGAATCACTGTGTATTTAAATTATATATTAGGGTATTTGGTGAGATCTGAAAGGTTGACTAAAAGGAGCTTCTATGGAGCAGTACAGAGTAGAGAGGAATCTCATAGTAATGCTGACTCCAGTGTACATGGGGTAGTGGTAGCACCTGTGTTCCCTGCCGTAGCCAAAAGCAGTGTTTTCCTACAGCTTTTGAACTCAAAGGATTGTTTGAATCAGCACCCCTAGCATCACCTGGGAAATTTGTTAAAATATAGAATCTTGGGTCTCACACCTGGCCAATTGAATCTGACAGCACACTTTAACAAAATTGCCAGGGAAGCAAAATAAGCATTACAATGTGAGAAGCACTCGTCTAGAGAAAGTACACAGTCATGCCAGCATTAGGTACCTGACAGAGTGCTAGCACCTTGGAATATGCTGTAGCCAGGAACACCTTATACCTATACTCCACTAAGGTTTGTGACTAATACACATGGGCCCAGAGCCAGCTCCACCCATTAGCTTTATAACAGTGGGCAGTGAGCCCACAACCTCTGCCATGAAATCAGTGCTCACTATCTTTGTTGACTAGTGCTTCCTGAATATGACCTTTGTACTCTGACTTCATGCACCTACCTCTCTACTAGTGGAGTCTACATCTCCACTGACATTGGGTGACTTAGCTGACTTCCATAGTACATTTAATTTATAGCTGGTCATCTTTGGCTGAAACTCCTAAGTTCCGGACCTTCCCTGCTGGGATGTAGCCAGGCTTAAGTGATGACACATTTGATTGTTGAGACAGTATTCAGCAGCTAAATCCTTAGGTTAGTCATAACTTTTTCAATCTCAGGCAATACAAATTTGACTTGAAGTAGTTTAATTTCAAAAGGGGGGAGCTAATATGGGTAAGATATCATGCCCTTCCTAGTATGATGTTCCACAAAGGACAGGATGTCGTTTCTAGGATCTTCCTACCCCAAATGCATAAGGTGAAGCTAATCATGAGGAACATGATTCCCACCCAAATTGAGGGACGTCTTGTAACATAAATTGCTTGTACTCTTCAAAAATTTCAAAGTTAAAGGAAAGGTTGGGAATCTTTTTGAAATGAATGAAGTTTAGCCAAAGGAACATGACAATTAAATGCAATGTGTGATTCTGTATTGGCTCCAATGACAGAAGAGAAAATAGCTTTAAGGGACATCATTGTGAATATTGTAAAAATTAAAATATAGACCGTAGATTAGATAATAGTATTGTTAAATGTTAAGGGTCCTGATTATGATAATTGCACCATAGTTTACACTGAAGTATTTCTGGGTAATGGAGCATCAGGTCTGCCATCCCCAAATAGAATGATCAAGCAAATGTGGCAAAATGTTAACAAAAGATAACTATGGGTATAAAGTATATGGGAAATTTTGTACTATTCTTGTAGCTCTTTATAATTATAGACTAAAATTTTGTGGAAATAAAAATAAAAGAAGGGTTATTAACCAACTACTGGGAAAATTTACAGAATTAAAGGAAAAGATATAAGACATAGGGAAGCATGGAAACCTTGAAAACTGGAAGTGAAGATGTGATGCTGCCAGAGCAAACTGTGATCTGGATAGACTTCTTTGACAGAAAGTAATCAAAACCTGGAACTTTAGAGCAAAAAAATGACTTTAAAGACTTTAGAACATTTCCATTTCATGGATGAAAAAAATGAGATCCAGATAGCAAAATAACTTACCCAAAGACTAATGTAACTTCCAACTGTAGACTGTTAGGACTCCTTTTCATATGGATTTATAAATTGATTTTTAAAATTTGTTCTTGTTTTTACACTTTTAAGTTAGAATATGAGTTGAAGTAAGGACAAAATTAACATAAATGAGTATGCTGTATCATGAATATATATTCTATAAACAAATGTCTAAACATCTCCCCCACATAATTAACATGGTCTATCCCCCAATTTTGTTCTTAAATATGTATATGATAAATAACATGTTTAAACATAAAAAAGCATAGGTAATTGTCTTTCATCACACTCTTACATATGAAAATCAGCTAGAAGATTTGAATTTCTCCATTTATCATATGGGCTGGGTACATTCTGTTTTTTTCCATTGCACTTTTCTCACCTCATAGAATACAGTAACTCTTGTTTGAAAAGTAATACTAATCTAGACTCAATTCTTAGAGATGACCCTCATGATTTAGAGAGACTGTGATTGCAGTCCATTTAGAAAGCATATCAGGCATGGAAGGGTGCCTAGAAACCAACTTATCCCTCCCATTCCTTTTAAAGGCGAAGACTGTCTGCAATTATTTAAACACTCTCCCTTCATCTTTCACACCCACTTTACAATAAGGAATGGATTTTAAATGGAATATTATTAATATCTTTTTACATAATTGGATAATTATCTTTAGATCAGTTCTGAAATAGTGTCTTTAGAGAAAACACAGCATCCTTTAAGCATGCTTCCTATAATCTTGTATTACTTTTGGTATAGAAATGGTATTTGTGTAGTGGTTAGTTATACTTGGAGCCAAGAAACTTGTCATGATCAATTATCTCCATGACGGCTTCAGAAATAGATTGCAAATCCAAGCCAAAGAATCCTAGGTTGGTAGAGTGCAAAATTGAATATATAATGGCTTAGCGTGTGATGAGAAGCAATGAATTTAAAAAATAATTAAGTGTGCCTTCCATCACTTGTATTCAGACACAATCATAAATGGCTAACATAAATTTTCAGAGAATATGGATTCTTGTAGTTCGGTGTGGTGACAGACACTGTTGGCTACCATAGCTCATTTCCCACAATTGTCCTTAATAATGGAACCCTAATCTAGTTTGGCATAGAAATGTTCTCTGATAATTACTTGATTTTGCATTCTCCCTTTCTGTCTGGGTGGCCATGTCTAACAGTACTTGCTTAATGACATGTCAGTGAAATCTGTGGGGGGTTTCTGGGAAACCTTTTGCTTTTCTAATAATAGAGAATACAAATTTCTGGTGTCACCCTTCCTCATGTCTTCCTACCTTGAATGTAAACATAGTGTCTGGAGTTGCAGCAGCCATTTTGTACCTATGGGCCAACGTGAGGGAAGGAGGAGAGAATTGTGTCATCTGGCTCTAACGTCACAAATCACTAAACAATATCAATATACGAGAAAAATGACCTGCTATTTGATTGAGCAACTGGAAGTCAGATTTTCTATTAATTTAAGTTAAACACATTCCTGATACAAATAGAGGATACTCTTCTGGGAATGTCTGCCTAGTTCAAAATAACCCCATTTCTTTGTAAAATTTTGCCCCACTCCCCTCTGGTCAGATCGTTACAGCCATGTTAAGCTACTAGGGCCTGCTTTTTCAGCTTCAGTGGATGCATGTGGGTGGGTAAACACACCTGACTGAGGCTAAACTTGTCAGATTCTCTCAGGAATTTGAAATCAGGTTTAAGTCATTCTAGTTGATCCTTCGGTGTGGCGAAAATTGAGAGACATGTTAAAACTCAGAAGCTGTGAGTGTGTGTGTATGTGTACATGCTATGGTGTGATGGGATGTCACCTTCAGCCACAGAGAAGCAGAGAAAACAGGCCTGTAGAAAGTGAAAGAGAAAGGTAAAAGCCAGTGTCACTCAGAGACAGAACATTGCTTATAGCCTAGAGGCTTTCTGGGTTCCAGTATTAATTCCTTCTTAGTCCTGCCTGTCCTCAGGTTTCAGGAGGGGCTTCAGCTTCCTTCCAGATAGTGGGGCAGGCCGGTGTGATTGGAAAAGTTGTGCCCTGCACAAGGGCACTGGCCAAAAGTTCCAGGGGAGTGAAATAACAGCTTCCATGTTCTAGTCTGCAAGCCTTGCCCTGGTGCTGCATCAGCCCAGGGGTTATGCACTCCTTTATGGAATTCATCTGTCTAGAAAGGAGCACACTTGTTTGTATTTCACACAAAGGTTTAGGAAAGCCTTTCTTTAGGACAGCCATTAAGGCTGGTGCCCTTACAATCAAAGGAAGGACCATGAGATTAGACAAAATTCACTGACAGCCATCCCATTTGTGCTACCATTCAATAGATATGCTATTAAATTACCTGATTTATTTTTGCTTTTTTAAAGAATTGAAGTATACTTTACATAGAACAAAATGTACACACCTTATGTGTATAACTCAATGATTTAACTGTGTAATTTATATATTCACTACCTAGATTAAGATACAGAACATTTCCATCAATCTGGAAAGTTCCTTTTATCACAGTATCACTTGCCCTCCCCTTCCATACAGACACGGGGAGGTAATCATTCCTCTTACCTTTATCACCATAGTTAGATTTTGCATGTCCTTGAACTTCATATACACGTAGTATATACATAAAGCAAGGACTCTTTTTCTTTCTGGCTTCTTTCATTTAGCATGTTCATGAGATCCATCCATGTTGTTGCATGTATCAGTAATTTGTTCTTTTGTTATTGCTAAGTAGCAGTCCATTGTATGAATATGTCCTGTTGATGGATTTTTAGGGTGTTTCTACGTTGAACTTTTTTTTTTTTTGAGACAGATGTCACCCTCAGCAGAGTGCCATGGCGTCACAGCTCACAGCAACCTCCAACTCTTGGGCTTAAGCAATTCTCTTGCCTCAGCCTCCCAAGTAGCTAGGAATACAGGCGCTCGCCACAACATTTGGCTATTTTTTTGTTGTTGTTGCAGTTGTCATTGTTTAAGCTGGCCGGGGCCAGGTTCGAACCCGCCAGCCTCATTGTATGTGGCTGGCACAGTAACCACCATGCTATGGGCGCCGAGCCTAGGTTGAACTCTTATAAATAAAGCTACAATGGACATTTTTATACAAGTGGACCTAGGCATTTATTTCTCTTGGATACTTATGTATCATAGTAGACATCCCAATTATATAATTATATATCTTCATAGACATATGTATATATTAATCACATGCATTTGCCTAGATAAATTTGTCTTTAGTTATCCCTTCATATTGTAATTGGGAGGACTTATTTTGTAAGTACCTCTTTATAATTAAATACATATTTAATGTCCCCGTTCCCTTTATATATTAAACATGAGGCTATTCTCTCAGTATCTTGGGAAAATATGCTTTTCATTTAAAAAAAAATAGTAAATGGTCACTAGAATTTTGTGTTACAACTAATGAGGCAAATTTATAGGGAGAGTACCTGGCATTAAGCTTATAATTAAAAGCCTAGTTTGTGACCAGGAATAAATCCAGCCAAGCTATGTGAACTGCATAGGATTAAGCTTAGTTGCTTGTTCCAAACACCTGAGGTATTTGCAATACTAAATAGTGCTAGATTTGCAATGCAAAGCCCCGTAAAGCAGTGTATGTGTCCAAGCTTCATAAGTGGAGCATTTTAAAAAATATGAGTGTGTGTTTCTAATGGTGCCTTCCCCTGAAATCGTGGTCAAGAGTGGGTCCTTTGTTTTTTTCAAGCTTGCAATGTAATTATGTACTATAGCAGCTGGCCATTTCTTTCCTATATTCAGTCTTACAATTTTAGTAATTGCCCTGAGTTGAATGAACATTGGGAGATTTTGAGTGAGTTTCATCTCTTGTTGAACTTTCCCCAGGCAACATGAAATGAGGCATGCAATTCACTGAATATTGATTTTTTAAAATAAAAATGCCCCATTAAAATATAGAAAGTGGCCAAATAAGACCTATTTGAGGAAATAAAATATGAAACACGATATGAGTTAGGGGATGGTGATGGCTGCCCCCTTTATCACACCTTCATGTTCAGGTCACCTCACATTTCCTTTTTCAATGTACCTTTTATATAGACAGTACATTGTACCTTTTACAAAGAAAGGTTAAATCACTTACTTAGGGGCATATTATGACGAAGCCAGAACTTATGAATTTCCCAGTGCTGGTTACTCCACCTCCCTCACCTCCCATCACCTGTAGGCCAAACCAGCACTACATCATGCTGCTTCCCCTAGCCCTGAGGAATACATTTATTAAAATGTATTTTAAGGTACTGAAGAAAAATCTAAGCAATTTTCAAGACTTTCTGCCTTCCCTCCCTCAATTATGACCTTCAGGGCACCCATCAATTCTACAGGCACATGTCAAAGAGCATAGCAAAAGACAACACTTTCAGCTTGTTCTGTTGAAAGCATCTAGGTGAAAGAGCTGTTAAGCCTTAAAATGTTGCAAATTGTTCTGATATTGTTCCACTAGGACTATTTTCCTGAATAGCTCTCTAAGGCGACAGAGTAGGTAGCACATAATACAGTCACTTGAGTTGAGGAGATAGCGGTTCCTGGAAAAGAAGATAATTGCTTTACTTGCTTCACAGAGCACTTGTTGCTGAGGTATCCACAGGCTTCTTTTTCTCAAATGACTTTGAGAATTTGAGAATATACTGTCATGATGGCAGGTTGGAGAGTGTCCATCGTCCTTGACCTAGAGCAGCAGTAAGTGGAAGGAATAGGGAGGTCACCTAGGGAAATGGCAGCAAAGGTAACAATGTGTCTTCCATTCTTTGCCCCTGGGCTCTAGGATAGCACTTAAGGAGAAAAATCAATCTTTTGTTAAGTGCAGCCAGAACAGGAAACTGCATTTGAATTTCCCCACTCAGGAAGTCATCTCCACTTTAAAAAGCTCCAGAGCTAGAGGTTTCTGTGGAAACAGAGGTGCATGTGGGGAAAAAAAAATTGCTTTATAGCGGGAAGGAAGTCTAGCAATATTGTTAGGTTGGCACTTTATGGTTGTTCAGTTGATGTGAGTTTGGCTGTGAGGAACCCAATGAACATTGACTATAAGTAAAGGGATTAGATTTTCTCTTATAACAAGACCCAAGAGGTAGGTGGTCCTGGTTGTAATACAAATGCTCAACATGTACACAAACCCCAGGGTTTTTGTTTGTCTTCCATCATTCTTTGAATTTTGGCCTTTCATCCACCTGTTCCTTGCCTCAGGATGCAAAATAGCTGCTACTACTTCAGATCTCATATATACGTTCAAAGGAGAAAAAAAAAAAACAAAAAAAAAGGAAACAGCTAGCTCTCTTAATTTTATTTCCATTTATTGTAAAACAAAAAATTTAAAAAAAATCTCCCACAGACTTCCTCCAGTCCTAGCTACAAGGAAAGCAGACTATTTTGCAAGGGAAAATGGGATTGACATATTTGGCTAAGGCTAATCACTATTTATCGCTTAGGGCTAGACACAATTGTCACCTGAATGAAACTGACATTTGGTTAACAAGGAATAAGGGGAGAATGGATGTCTGGTAGCTAACTGATAGTGTAAACCACAAATATGTAATCAAAATTGGCCTTTCAAAATAGGAAAGGCATTTTTTAAATATTTGACAATAAGCATCTACTCATCTCTTTATTTCTATATTCTCTAGCACTTGAAAAATTTGAACTATGGTTTGGGAATACTGCAATTATATACTCATTCAACAGTGGCTTAAAATATAAAATTATCAACTATACAGTTGGCCTTAATAATGTAGTCATTTTCTTTGGGGACATCAGGAGATGACAACTCCAGATATTCAAATAACTGATGCCAAGAGGCTACAAATAATTTTAATCCTTTAAGCTTTTTACTAGGAAGAAAGTACACAAGAAAATATGCATCTTGATGAAATAAAATGCCTAAAATAGGATAACTTGAACATGTTCATTGCAAAGGACTTTTTGCATTGAAACATACCTATCACATTCCAGAATTATAGACCAAATATGTAAACAGTTTATGGATTTGTAAATATCTGTCATAAAGTACTGACTCACAAAATATCAAAATTCTGTAGCTGAAAGACACATTGAAGACCACCGCAGCCTATCTCCTTGTGTTTTCAGATGAGGAATTGAGTTCTAGTGATGTTAAGTGATTTGTCTAAGGTTACATAGTTAGTGACAGGGACTTATCTAGAAACCAGATGAATACTTAAGGAGTATTTTGAAAGAGCAAAGGAATGATGTTTTAGGGAAAATGGGACAGTACATGCTGTAAGTGTGGTGATTAGAAAATAAAAGTATATGGCAGCAAAGGTAACAATGTGTCTTCCATTCTTTGGCAGACATTAAGGGCCATACATGAAGTGCTACTCAATGGGAATGTCCTGACCAGCATAACACCATCACCTGAGAGCTTGTTAGAAATGCAAGCTCTCAGGCCCCACTCCACAGCTCCTGACTCAGAATCCATGAAAGCAAGACCCAGGGAGGCTGTGTTTTAGCAAGCCCAATAGCTGATGTTTAGGCACACTAAAATTTAAGAAACATTGACTTAAGAGGACAGATTCTAGCCTATCTCTTTTAATTTACAGATAAGGAAATGGAGTTCTGATGACTGAACCATGACTCTGGTGCCAAAGTTGGATTTCAAGCCCAGATCTGATTCCTAGTCCAGTGCACTGTTCACTGTGTTATGTGATTTCCCCATTACCTTCCCACAAATGTGTATTGATAGCTGTGTTGAGAACACTGATTGGTGTTCAGTGGACCTGTGGCCTGACCCTCTGGCCTGATCCATGTATGTGCAATGCTGGGTTTCTCCCTTCTACTCATCTATGACTCAGACCAAAGGTCTTTCTCTATAACTGGGAGCTCTTTTAGCTCTCTCACTTGTCTTCCTTTTTGCCCTACTCTTCTTCTTCATCACTATATTATTACTACTTTGTTTATAAAAACGTTTTTTGCATTTATTCATTATTTCGTGGCAGTAGTTCTCAACTTTGACCACCCTTTGTAATCACCTGAGGGGGTTTTAAGAAGATCCTGATACCCGGGTCATATGTCCAGAGAGTCTAGTGTAATTGGTTTGGGGTTTTGTCAGGGCATTGGGATTTTTAAAAGCTCCCCAGTGACTGCAGTGTGCAGCCAAACTACTTTTTCATAACAGTCCTATCACTTGAGGAGATAGATGGGACAAGTACTGTGATCCCCTTTTTGTAGATAAAGAAGCTTGTTCTCTGAGTCATTCGCTGTCTTGGAGGAAAGAGAATAAAATCACCTAGTGACACTTGGTGCAGACTGTATTACCAGGGACTTCTGATAAATCTTTCAAGCCAGAAGTCAGTCTCTAAGAATGGAGTAAAACCTGTTTTCCTTTTTTGGTTTCCAGAGTTTTCTCGGTTTGTGTTTCTTAATATAAGAAGGGATAAGAAATGACTGTGAAATGGTGTCTGGGACTGAAAAGTCATAACTGAAATTCCCTGCTGAATCCCTTTAAGGAGCGGAAGATAATCATCAACTAGAGCAACCTGACTCCCATCCTTTGTAGCCCAGCAAAGCATCGAAGAAACCAGATGGGAGGGATGGGTCATTTTGCACCATCACAGATGCCCATTAGGAAGGTAATTAAGAGAATAACAAACCTGGCAACATTGGCTAAGAGAGCTCCTCACCAGGGCTTGTGAATTTGGACATGTTTCTCCTACGTACAGAATATTGGAAAAGAATTTCCCATTGTTGTTGTTTCCCTTTTCAAATAATGCAATCATTTAATTCACATTTAAATCGTAGTGTACAAAGTTCTGGCCTGGTGCTCACTATTGCTTGTTTCAGTGCTGTTGGAAACTTTCTATAGTTTTTCAGTCTCATTTATCACCTTTTGCAGAAAGGCTACTGCAATCAGCCTCTCTGTTCTCATGATCCTTTGCTGCTTCAAGTGTGGGTTATGGGCCAGTCGCATCAGCCTCAGGAGTACCTGAGAGCTTATTGTAAATGTAGATTCCTGGCCCCACCCTTAACCTATTGAACAAAATCTTCTACTTTATCAGGAGCCCCAAGCCATTTGTGTGCACATTGAGGTTTGAGAAGCATTGCTGCAATACACAGGGCCTTTCCCATCATCCCAAGGGTTAAAATGTTCCCTCTTCCTCCTGCCTGAATTTATCAACTTCCTATTTGTCTCTCAAAGCTCAGCTCATATTTCTCTTCCTTTATGAAGCTGCCAAAATTTACTCCCTACACCTTACTCCTATAGATCACTAGTTTTAGGATTTTAAAAAATGCTGACAATTTCATTATTTACATGGTTCACATTTATTTAGTCTAATTTTCAAGATTGCATGTTTCCCCAAAGTCCTATCACAGGCTTTGTGCATAACAGGAATTTTGCAGTTTGTCAGGATCAGTTTCCTGCCTTAAAAATTTCCCTTAGCCCTATTTTGTCTCTTGAAGCTTCATCGACACCTTATCTGCTCATGATGTTTTATTTTAAGAAAGCTCCTCCAAGTTCTGTCTTCTCAACACTTTAAATAAATCTCTCCCTGCTCCAGAGATTTCCTGAAAGGCTTAGCTCTTTCCTGTAACCTAGTGGGTTATAAGTGAACCATAACCCCAAAGAGATATCGAAAGTAAAAAATTTTGCTACTTATGAACATTAGCATTGTACAATTTTCCAGAAAGATGGAGACTTTACCTCTTTCGTGCTTACAGGAATGGAGCTGGAACATATTCTTCTTAGCAAAGTATCTCAAGAACGGAAGAAAAAATATGCAATGTACTCAGCCCTACTATGAAGGTAATTTATAGCTTTCATATGAAGGCTATAACCCACCTAAAACCTGTTTTGCCACAACATAGGCCCTCATTCTTTATAAACTTCTTGAGTCTTTATTCTGAAGTCTCTAGTATTAACTTTAACATATTAAAGAAAATTGGATACCTTTTTTTCCTATCAATTAATTTGCCTCCTATCAGTGATTTTTCAGGAAATGCTTAGGAGGCCAAGAGCCTTTGTCCCTATACGTTCTCTTTAGTATCCTACATTATCTCTGGTCTCCCCCTATGAAAAGGGCATGTCAGCTTCTAGATCCCATGGGCTTCAGAATGTTCCATTTCATTTCATATGATGCTTCATGCATACGTCATACATGTGTGTACCTGCTGCTCACTGTCAGTTAATTCCAAAGACTCGTTTATTAAAACTTCAGAGAGTAGAGGGAAAGTTATCTGTCTTTACATGAAAAAAGCCCCATTTCCTAGATGACTCCGAAAAAAGTCTCAATTGATGTGGAAAATATAAAAGAAAGTGATATAAGCGAGAACAATGAACTTACTGTTAATTTTTGCATGCAATACCTTTTAGGATCCTGAGCTTACATACCCATATCCATGCACACAAATACCCACACTGAAAAATCTTAGAAAATTCCATCTCCTACTGAGCTATTGAATGAGTGAGACAATTGATTCCCTGCCTCCATATGAAGTCCATACATTATCACAGGTATAAATGGTGCAGACTGAAGTGAAGTCACTCCCCCAAGGGGAACTAGTTACCAAAAGAACAGGGAATATAATTTAGATTCACCAAATTTCACAATTCTAATCTCCATCTCCCTAAAAATTTTGACCTGAGTATATTAGAAAGAAAAAAAAAAAATTTTTTTTTACAATCCTAACAGTCTCAAGAGTTTTTGGCAGTAAAATGGACTATGTTCATTAGCACACCTTAATCTGTGCATTTTAAGGAACACCAGGCAATCCTCTGTATTTAATATTCTCTAATATGTCACTGATTGCTCACCTAAAGCTCTTTTGCCCTTGCATTAAACAGACATGCATTAGCCAAGTGCCAATGATAAAATAAAAAAGTCATAAAATTATCAGCATTCAGTCCAGTTAATTCTGAACTGGTGGACACTCCATTCTGTTATGTCTTGTGTCTCATAAAACAAAAGATTAAGGGTCTACCTGTTGGCAAATTGCCTGTTATGCGTACTATTTATTGCCTTATTGTCTAAAATAGAGGGAGAATGGATTTTCCTTCTTTATCTTTTGTTCAAATTTCCTTTCATCTCACATTGATCTAATTGAGATTCAGAACCTAATAGATCAAATATTAGGTCACCATGTCTATAATCCACGTGCCTCCATTTACTCATTTGATGATCAATCAAATCATGTAATTATGTTTTAGCATTTTATATTTCTCAGCAAATGACATGTTAATGTAAGTGTACTTTGATCATATGATAGATTTACCTATTCACCAGATAAGTTTGGCTGTGCAAATCATTTGAAAAACAATACCATAAATCTCATGTCCTGGGACAGCAATTCGCATGGTGACAGGAGAGATTTCTTGGCACAATTCTCATTAGCCTTTCTCTAGCTTTGGCTAATAGCAATTCACTGTCTCAGCTTAATGTCTGCAATGATGCACCCTGATGAGTGAGAGCTTTTCTCAGCGTGAATCTTATTAGCATTTTTCTGTGCTGGGCAATAAGCAACTCAATACTCCCTGTAGCCTCACCCTTTCATTGCCCCCAGCAGACAGCTCTGATTTCTTTAAAGAAAGAAGCATTCTTTACTGTCTGTACAAAACATTTTTTTGTTAAGTTGGCCCAACTGGAGACAGGTGAAAGACTGCCTTTCAGCAGCAGCAGCACCAGAGAGACCTCCAAGGGTTCTTTGCATTAATATGTAAAGCAATAATCAGTAAGTAGTACTTTTTGACAAACAACAGGTGGCTTTTCATCCGAAAAGAGGCAGTATCTTATTGTGAATCAAAGGTACCCTGTGGTTCTGTCATCACTTCCCTGTACCTCCTACCTGTGCAGGGTATATAGATATCTTCACAGACAGAGCGGCTCCACTCTCCCCAGAGCCACCTCGCATGTTAAATTGAACTTCAATGGTCTGACAAGTCACTTCCCCACTGCACGCTTTCCTTGCACTCTCAGATCATGGGAGGCTTTTGAACTGAATATACAGGGTTTCCAATCAGAGAAAGAAGCTATAAAAGAGCATTCCCTGTAAGAATACTCAACACTGGAATACGCACACACAGTGTGGATTCCTTTTACTTTTACACCACATGTAGTACTTACTACGCAAAACCGCATACTCTGGCTTGAGGCATTTATTGAATGAACTTGGTGACTCAGTTACATAAGAAGTCTAACCAATGATAATGTACAGCATCTATTTAACAACCCTATGTTTATTTAGTTGAGCACACTGACGAGACTACATATTGCCCTAAGTGAATGAAAATTAATTTACAAAAATAAGATACAAAGATTTCCATTTTTGCCTAAGATGCTCTAAACTATGTGACCATATGTAAGGAAGATCAAGCTGAGCTGGAGAGTCTTTATGCCCTACAGAAACCAACCTAGAGATACCACAGAGAATGAGATACTCCCTCAACACATGCACTCAGTTCCAGCCCCCAAATAGATGTTATTATTATATGTGTGTAATGTTACTCCTTTCTTCCACATGATGGGTAAATTATTGAGATGGGTTCACTGTGTCTTAATAAGTATTTCGTACCTTGGGATTCATAAATATTTGTAACCCATACAATACATATTAGGCCAGCTATCTCGTCATCCTGTGTGTGTTTGTGCACCCAAACTTATTAAATAAAATACATACCTTCATATCTACTTCCATTTAATTATCAGTCCTCATTTTGCATATAACAATGAATTTTAAAATGCACTTACATTACTAAAGTAGTGGCCCAAGTGTTAGGTTAGTGGTAGAATGAATGTTAGTGGAAGTTTTGTGTCTAATTTTTTACAACATGGAGAACTTCCACTAATATCCATTTTGTAGAGAATTAGAACACGAAACTAAATGAATTTACTTATTTGTTTGTTTACTTATTTATTTTTGAGGTACAGTTTTGCCTTGCAGTCCAGCTAAAGTGTAGTGACGTTATTATCATAGAACACTGCAACCTCTAACTCCTAGGCTTAAGTGACTCTCTTGCCTCAGCTTCCCGATTACCTGACACTACAAACACATGTCACTACATCCGGCTAATTTTTTCTATTTTCAGTAGATATGGGGTCTCACTCTCCTCAGGATGGTCTCAAACTCTTGACCTCAAGCAATCCTTCTGCCTCGGCCTCCGGGAGAACTAAGATGGCAGGCATGAACCACTGTGCCTAGCCTCTAAATGAATATGTTTAGAGTTGATTGAGTTGAGAATATTTAGTCAGTGAATCAACAAACATGCAAATTATTTTACAAGAGGAAAGTAATATCAACCAGGGCATGTCAGGAACAAAATTATATTCTTAAAAGTACTTAGATTAAACAGAGACCATAACATTCTGGAGTAAAGAGGCCAGTGAAATATGAAAGGCAAGAGACATAAATTTTTTACGGAGGTGACATAAACCAGAAATGAGATCTAATTATAAATTTAATTAGAGGAGTGTTGGCCCCATCATCCTGGAACATGAGACATGAGAATATGTGTTTTAATAGTTCTTACTCTTTTTCTTTTTCATCTTTTGGCAGGTCTATGAAAGGCAGCCATTCAAGAAGTAAACACCAGACCCTTAGATCATGAAAGAAACGGTGATTACTGTGGCATTATTCAGTGTTGACTTTATTTTTTATCTACACAAATAAGGGAATTTATAACAGCTATGTTTGCTTTTATTTAATATTTTTTTCTGTTCTAAACTGGAGTCGAAATTTTATACTTGCCAAAATGAGGAAACAGAGGCCCTTGGAGTTTGACTAAGTTTTATTTAAAATTACTCAGTTAACAACAAAGGACAATGCGCAGTAACTAGGTAATGCTTTTTCAATTTTCTAGAGTAGCTATAAACATTAATTTTGTAAAAATTACTATTTGTTGAGTCTCTATACTATAATGGGAGCTTTTAATCTTTTCCTTCTGTTCTTGCGGTAGCCTTATCTTTGTGCTATTTATTCCCTTTTCATAAGAGAGAAAATTAAGGCAAGGATAGTTGAAGTAGTCAGCTCATTCACATAGAGTCAAAAGCGATGGTCAAGTTGCTTACCATAGAAATAAATCACATCTACATAGTATTCTATTTCCCAGGGGTAGAAAGAACTTCTCATATTTCTGGCTTTTCTCTGAACACAGAAGCATAAATTCTTTCCAACAGGCTACCAAAATACCCTGCCTGCTAAAATAATTAATACTTTTTTATAGAGCCCTAAAGAATTTCTTTACTTATGCTTGAGTTGCTCAAGTAAGGGACAGGAAGACTCAGGTAAGGGAAAGCTGTGTTCACAGGTACTTGTAAATATAATGATGCTTTAGAATTGAACAAATCAGCTCTTTTCCTTTGGTGCGTAAAAGTGGCTGCAAGCTCACCACTGAAGATTCTGGTATTGCCATGCCTGCCAGTGTTATGGGTAAGAACAAGCTGTTCCCAAAATGTTTCTGCCAAGGTACCAAGAATTTGAATTTTTGACCTGGGGCAGAAGAATGAAAAAGTGAATTCATTCTCACTCTAAGGCCACATAATGTCTAGTGAATATGAACAACTCTCATCTGAAGTCCTGGAGGCTGTTCCTTTTTTGTGCCAAGAAGTACATGGTAAAAAGTTGTGGGAAATGGCTTTTATATGCAAGTGAAGCTCCACCCCATCCACATCCTATGTGGGGCTGATAGGCATGTATGGTGTCTTTGGAAAGCCCCCGGGCACTGTGGCTAGGTTTCACATTGGCCAAGTCATCATGTCCATCTGCACCAAACTGTAGGACAAGTAGCATGTGACTGAGGCCCTAGAGTGCTAAATTCAAGTTCTCTGTCCACCAGAAAGTTCAACATTTCAAAGAATGGGGCTTTGACAGGTTTAATGCAGATGAACTTGAAGACATGGTAGCTGAGAAGTGGCCATCCCAGATGACAGTGGGGTCAAATATATCCTCTATTGTGGTCTCCTAGACAAGTGGTGGGCCTTGCACTCATGAGGACTTCCATCATGATCCCACCTCCTTTGTACCTACCAAAAAATCTTACTTCCTATTCCCCTCCCCAAACCAAACAAACCATATCACTGTATAATACGGATTAAGGCTATTATCTATATTTATCTATATATGTATGTTTTCCATCATTTAATAGTAGAAAATTATGAAAGCAGATGTATAGCTGTTTTCCAATTTATTATTGATAATTTTAGTATAAACTACATTTGCAAACATGCCATACTGGGAAAAAAATGTTTAAGGATTTTGAAATAGTTCACATTATAATTAAATGTATATATTTCCAAGGTCATTCATAATAAATGTAATGTAGTCACAGATAAAGAGCAAACAGAATGGCAAAAATAAGTAGCTAATACCACATCCAATGATCTCAGTTGGTGGCTATTATAACTGTGTCTAAATTTACTACTTAAACTCCCATGGCTATCTATGGAGATAATTCACTTGGATAAATTAGCCACTTAATTTACTATAATTACAAATCTGTTGTTAATCTAAATGTTCCACAACCAAGAAAACATCTTAACCTTCCTTTATGCAGAAAAAAAAAATCCAGTTGTATTAACCAATATGCTTTAATGCTAGTGAAGAGTGTTGTACAAGATTGTTGTGTAAGTCGGTTTTACACTCAGCATGTGTAAAAGAGATAAGTGGCTTGAGAAGTTAACACAATGATCTCTGCCATGTTCTTAAAGTAACAGCAGATTAAATATTACAATTTAATAGGTTATGAAAAAACTATAATTTAAATCATTTGTAGACATGGACATTATTTTTGTACTGTGTAGTAATTGTTCTGATCTAATAATCTCTATAGAGTGTTTTAAAATTTTTAGAAGCTTAACTTCTAAGTTAATACAATCTTCTTAGAGCTTAACCCATATTTAATAACAAGACTCAAATGTGATTTTTCTCTTCTCTATTTAGGCCAGTTTGTTGATGCTGAGTCCTGCCCCAGGGGCGGGGTCCTTTAAGACCTTTGGAAATGGCAACAATCACTGGGGAAAAAGAAAGTAAAAGTGTTGAGAGATAAAGAGACAGGACAGGAGTTTTACAAGCTGGGACATAGGGGGCCACCGCTATGTGGGGCAGGCGCCAGTGGCCTCTGGGTGTTTATTCCACCAGCTTTTTTTTTTATTATTAAATCATAGCTGTGTACATTAATGCTATCATGGGGCACCATACACTGGTTTTATAGACCTTTTGACATATTTTCATCACACTGGTTAACATAGCCTTCCTGGCATTTTCTTAGTTATTGTGTTAAGACATTTATATTCTACATTTACTATTTAGCCCAGAAGGTAAGCTGATGAAGGGAACAAAACATTAGCAGTTTCTATGAGAAAGCATGTTAGTTCTTATTCTAGCTATAATCATTAACTTTAAGGGTGTGGACTGCCTTGAGAAATCCAGAACCTGAGGCTTTTTGGAGGGCAGCCTCCTGTCTGTGGTCACGCACGCATCTATCCTTTGGGAGAGGTTAGACCCCTCCAGTTTCTCTATGGAGCAGACAGTGGCATCAGTCTGCCACTGAAAAATCAGCAGAAAGGAGGAATTTTCCCCTTATCTCCACCATAAGAGGAAGCATTTCCCTCCATGGTTATTTACAAGCCTTCCTGCCATATCTCAGGGCTCAAGCTGTTCCCTTGATCTCTGCCTTGGCCATTATACAAATCCCCACAATGAGTATTTGCTTCTGGAAGGTTGTTGACTGTTGAATGGGTGGGGTGGGCCTGGTTAAGACAGCTTCTGCCTCGGCCATTGTTCTTCAGAGGGCTTACAGACCCAGCAAGCATACTTGTAAGCTGTATGGCTCACAGGCCTGGCTTCAGTAAAAGCAGAAACTGCATATACAAGTAATTCAATTGATATGTTAAAAGTAAATTAGCCAAATTGTTTTTATTCTGCCTTCCTCAGTTTATTTCTCTTCTCCCCCCCCGCCCTTTCTGGGGGTGTTTACCATTGCTAAGAATGGGGTCTTTGGTCCTCATTCATTTTTTTCTGTCCCTATTCTTCCTGAAGTTGAGACATAAGAATCTATTTGTTAGATGCACCACAAGTGTATTCTCACCAATTCACCTCCTTCCGCCCCATGATCATACCATTGTACATAGCTATGATTTAATAAAAAAATAAAAAATAAATAAAATAAAATGTAGATGAATTGAAAAAAAATCTATTTGTTATTTCTTAATCAAAATGAAAGAAAGGATATTGCATTTGTTTATTTGTGTGGTTAACAACAACCAGGACTCTACTGAAGTACAGATTCATTAGATTCACACCTTTCTAAATGACTAGCTACAGATAGTTTTTATTTTCTAACAAGCAACAGATGGAACTCTGCAGTTTAAAATGAGGTAACATGAAATTGGATGGTTTTCTTTTAAGTATGTTCTAACTCTGAATTACTCTGTTATGCTCCTTATAAACCTCGGTTTCCTACAGACTGCCTTTTATCTCTTTTTTTATTTTATAGCAATTTTGGAAACCCAGGTGTTTTAAGAGTACATCAAAGAAATTAGATCATCCTGGTAGTTAACATACTTGAGACTACTTTCTACATATCCTTTTTTTATAGCACAAATACTTTTGACATGAACGTTTAGCTAGTAGGTACAAACATATGTAGAAAAAAATGAAACACTGATTTTTGAATACATTGAGAATAGGAGGCTCTCTTCTAAATATATATCAGACACAACGGAATTCAGAGGCACATTCTTGATGTGCATAGTAAAAAATAAATAACCTTTCTGAACACAAAAAATGATTACTAAACAAATGGAGTAAGGTTATGAAGGTAAGAAGATACTCCTCTAGAAGAGAATGTTCTGAAGCAAGGATTCCTTATAATAAAGAAATTTAGCTTAACAATTAAGAGTTTTGAAAACAAAAAAATGTGTCAGGTTCATTTATTCTGTCCTTTTGACTTTACAATAAAATAGTTTCAATCACAAGAAGACTTTTTGTAGTCTCTTTTAAGATAGTCATTCTTTTCATGTTCTCAAATGGCCATGTATATCAAGATTTGTATTAGTGGAAGAAAGTAAAATTCTTCAGGTATTTTATCTAGAGCTTGTGAGTGTGGTAATTTGCAATAGGTAATTTGTGTGTGTATGTGTGTGCATATGCTGAAGAGGAAGCAAATACTTTTTCTCAGATCTCAGAGTTATCAATAAACATCAGATTGAATCTACATATTTAAATCTCTTGCCTCTTGACTGCTCCTTTGAATCAGTTTGCCTGCTCTTGACATGTGATTGGCAAAGATTAGTCAAGCACATCCAAGCAAACAGGGGAAAGGTTTAGAACTGTTTAATAGAATCCTATCCTAAAAGAAATAAGTAGATAGAAGAGCAAAGTGAAAAGGTTCACTGGAGCATTTCACACATTATGGTAACCCTGAGTAAGAATAAGTTTTTAAAAATGTTTTTAAAGTGCAAATACAGATACCACACCTTTTAGTTTTATTCATTTATAGATTATCCCTGTAAGTACAAATATATAAAATATAGTTATAATATGAGTGACTTTTCTATAGCTGTGATTTCTAAAACATTAGAAAGAGTGTGCTGCATTACTAAGTGAATGTGCAGGCAAATGTATAATCTTTCTACTTGTAGTCAAAAGATAACTTTTACTCATCCGGGGACCTAAGTACACTATGCATATCTGAAAGTCACCTGAGGTGTAATTAGATGCAAAATTTAAATCTAGTAGAATATGTAAACTTTCATTAGTTGTATGATCACTTTAGGGCAATTAAAACTAATTAAAAATACAGAGAGAAAGCAAGTACACATCTGATTTGACAGGGAGAGCCATGGGATATTACGTTCCTACAACTGATTCATAAGGATCAAAATAGAACAAAGATCTTTGTCTCAAGCCATTGTTAAAGTATTTGGTACACTCTTCATTTGAGGCTTACCGAATACTACAGCCGTGCTCTACATCAACACTCTCTAATTAATTACAGCCAGTGAAGTTCCCACAACAACCAGATACCTAACATATTATTCAGAGCAACAACTTGCTATAATAAATTCTAGATTATAGTATTGATATTTAAGAAGGTTTTAAGAAAATAATTTCTAGAATTTATACAGATTTCACCATTTTTCTGTCAATGGCATTTATTTATTACAGGATCCAGTCCCAGATACCTCATTGCATAACACTGAATTTAGTTGCACTTTTTAGCTTCTGGTCTGTGATAGTTGTTCAGTCTCTCCTTATTTTTCATACCTTGAGAGTTTTGAGGCATATTTTGTCAGGTATTTTATAGTATGCTCTGCAAATTAAGTATGTCTGATGGTTTTCTCATACTTTTACCCTAAGATTTTAGTTGTGTGTGTTGGGGGTGGGGGGAAGCAGTTCCCAATGACTTGATGGCCAATTATTGCTTTTGAGTTCATGCTTTCTTACAAGGGTTTCCACACATCAACATTCATGCAAATATATTCAACACACATGGGCAGTAATGAGAGATGGAGAAGGAACCATGGTACGTAGCTTGGGAAACCAGCACACAGACTGATAAAGCCCAGAAGGTCCAGATTCTGAATTTCTTGGCAATGCTGACCAGCACCAATGCCTGTTCCTAGTCTACTCTTCAAACGGTTTTGGGACTCTTCATCTGGAATGGCCATCAGAGCTGTTACTATATGAGATCGGAAAATTAAGTTCGTAAACTCATCCTAGAAACTCATCACATATCTCCTTGTGTCAATGTATAGCTTCCCAAGGGAAGTGCCTTGAAGGCGCCCCAAGTGTTCAACAATGAGATGTGTAGTGCTTTCTCTATGAAAGTTCATAAATGTAATTGTCTTATCTTGTGTATTTCATATTTCATATGACTCCAGTGCACATGTGTATGTGTAATAAAATGTGTATGCCTTTTTCTTTCTCTGTTAGCAATTTGTTTCATAGACTCAAATTATTGAACCTCCAGGATAAAATATAAACTTACCTAAACAACCATCTGCTGCAGTAGCTCTGAGGTCTCAGGAAAGTGTTTTACCTATGTTGACGTATTTGTAATAAAGGATATTATGAAGAGTACAGATGAATAACCAGATGGAAGAAATGAATAAGGTAAGGTATTGGGGAGGGTACAGACCTCCCAGGTCCTTTCTTGATGTGCCACCCCACTGGCACCTTACTACTATAACTGGCCCTGCATTGAACAAATTTCAATGACCTCTACATGATCTTCTCCCTTAACTAAGTACTCAAATTTTTAACTTGTGTCCCAGAAATGGTGGATTTAGTGCAAGGCAGCAGAACTGAGATCCTAAAGGCCCCTGGGAAGACTTCCTGAGCCAAAATTTATTATCCCCCACAGTCTACCCCATGTACGTACCCCTTGTGAGATGTACCAGGACATGTCACAAGGGACATAGCCCCCTACTTTAAAAGCCCATAATCTATCTTTTTCAGAGAGAAGGCTTTAAGTCAGCTTCTTTTGTTATCTGGACAATACATCTGTTGCATTAAAAATTTCATATTTGTTGGCAACCAACATTATCTCAATAATTGGATCCTTGTACAATGAACAACTACTCTTAGACCCAGACCCCCTTGAGTTTTAACAGCAAGATGTGCCACAACTTGTATGCTCTCCAAACCTTGTTCATTTGGGTTTTTATGGAGGCTTTATTATTTAGGCATTATTGGTGAAATTAATGGTCATTAATGGTTAACTCAAAATTTAGGCTCTCTACCCTCCTTGCAGGTCAGGATAGTGGGGATAAAAGTTTCAACCCTGTAATCTCAAGGTGGATCCTCTGAGAATCAACACCAATCTGGAGGTTACCCTGGAGTACACTGGCCATCAGTCATCTCTTTAGCTTATAAAAAACACTTAAAATAATCCAAAGGTTTTAGGAGCTGTGCATCAGGAAACCTGAGAGAAAATATTTCCTTTAAGTCATGCACAGTCACATTTGCTGTTTTTTTGTTTGTGTTTGTTTGTTTTCTTTATATTAATTCTAGTTAAAAGCTTTTGCCAGAGAAAAGGTAAAATAAATTTTTAAGAAGTGTTTTAAAATTACTATAATTTTATTTACTCTTGTTAACTCCATGTAAGTATAATTACCTCAGAAAAGAATCTGAAGTCTTTATTGCTAAAAATAATGTTTTCTTTTTCTTTGTAGTGAAGTAAAAGGCTGATAACTGCTTCCAGCCAAGTATGGTAGCAATGTTCAATAAATGCTATTCTGTTAGCCACAGTCACTTCTTTCCTTCAACATTTGCTGTTTTTGACTCTTCTCCCCAACCTTTAAAGTTTGAGTAGCTCAGGGTTCTTGCTGAGTCCTGGCTTCCATCATCTTTTCATCTACCTTTCTCCCTTGGGGAGCTCTTCAAGTAGTATGACTTTAAATAACCTTTCTATGGAGATGATTCCCAGGTATAATTCTAGCTCTCACTTCTTTTGAATTCCAGTCTCATTTTTCAACTGCCTACTTGACATTTCCTTTTGTCTGAAAAGCTTGTCAAAGTTACAAAGTACAGAACTGAATTTCTAATCTCTTCTCAACTCCACTCTTTGTCAAAATATGCTCAATTTATACTTTCCTCTAATCTCATGAAGGGTAACTTCATTCCCTCCAAGTTCTCAGTCTATAAATTGTAAGGTTAAACAGCATTAGTGTTGATGATCATAACTTGATCCTCAAAAGTGTAAATGACAGAAGATATACTTTGTTAACAGAATATTTTGTTCCTGATCAAAACAAGTTTAATAAAAAGAAAATGTCAAAAAAAAAATTCTAGGACATATCTTAAAAGCTTACAGGTAGACAGTTTTTTTTATTTTAAGAAAAATTGTATGTGCTTCAACATTCCATTAAACTATCATAACTATCCTCATGTTGAATTGATTGTAGAAGATGCCATTGTAAAATACTCAACTGCCAGGCCCAGACGTTCCTCATAATCTTTTCATTTTTTGAAATAGATTCAAATTTATTTGGATAGGAAGTCATCATTTATTAAACAATTATGAGCTGTCAAGATTTGTGCTTGGAACATTTATATTGTAAGATGGAAATCTGAAGACTGGTCTAAGATAGATTTACCTTATTGGGTCTGCCTAGAACAGTATAATTTTCAAAGGGTGACCTTCAGGCTAGTATTTGCCTAGCTGAGTCACACCATAGGGCCAGTCAGTAGAGATCCAGAAATGTCCTGCTGGGAGATAAAATATGCTCCAATATTGTTAGAAAAACATTCATCTTAAATCTAGGGCATCAGGTCTACCCATTATAGCAATTGGAATGGTCTATCCATCAAATGGCACAGTCAGATATAGTCTTATGGTTTTCATAGTTGGTGCAAATGTAAATTAACAAATCTGTGTACATTCCATTCCAATATGTACATACTATTCTAAAAACCTGATAATACTGTTCATGACACCAACAATAACTCATGGATGAATAAAATTCATCAATATTATAGGTTTATACATACATCCTTCAGTAAGAAACTCATGTCTGAATATTCACATCAAGATTTACAGATACAAACACATTGAGGCATTAAGATTTTTCCCAGAATTCAAACAATAGTCATTCTTGAAAGATTTTATTCAGACTGAGTTGCCAGATAAAAGGAGGATATCCAGCTAAATTTGAATTACACATTTAAAAACACATTTTATTTTAGTAATACAATATTTGGGATGTACTCATATTTAAAAATTATTTATAATTTTACTTAAAATTACATTGAAGTGGAGATCCTATGCTTTTATTTGCTAAGTCTGGCAATTGTAATTCTGAAAATATAACCTACCCTTGAAATATTCAAACAATACTTATTTATTTAGCACCTAAAATGTAGCTGTAGTGCTAATGTACACTCACATTTCAATGAATAAGAATTGATTTTATTTTTCAAAGATCTTACTGAAGAAAGAGATAAATAAATAGATGCCTTTAAACAGGATAATAAATGTTACCGTAAGTGTTTACCAGGTATCAGGGGAGTCAATTTGGGAGTTATCTAACTATTTGTAGGGGTTATAAAAAAAAATTAGAAAAGAGTCATCATCTAAGTTAATTTCTAAAAGACAAAGTTTAACCTGATAATGTTACACAAAGCTTGGCACTCATCAATGAGGCTGAATCAGAATAATGAGGACAAGTAGTTGAAGAGAAAGAGGAATTTGTTAATTCACTAGTGAAGAAGAAAAATGACATGCTATCATCTCAAAAAGTACCAAATTTCTCCCCATAAACAAAAATACAGACCTTTTAATGGGAGAGTGCTCTGGGTAAGGATATTATTCTTCAACTACAGTTGATAGTTCTGAGCTTTTCATCTTCAGAATCCACTGGGACCTCCGACTGGCCTAGACCCGTGTCTGGACCTCTGCTGCCCAGACCCCTGCCAGGACGGCTCTGCAGAGCCATCCCCTGACATGTAAAGACAAAAGACACTCCTGTGCTCCAACCAACTGCTGGCACGAAGCAGGGATGCTAGTGTTAGTTCTGGAAAAGGCAAGACACAGAAAACATTGTAAAAGGTGAAGATAAAGACATTTCATTCCCTCCTTTTCAGGCCATCCTCTCTGATACAGTAAGGAAGTCATAGAAAGAAGTAAAGTAGCCAGAGTTTGAGAAATACCTTCAATTTGAAAACTTACAAACTAAAAATAAAAACCTCAGAACCACTACTCCCCAAATTTACTATGCCAACAGTGTGAACTGAGCTTGAGAACTGAATCACCCACGTACTGCCATCTTCCTCCCCAGGGAGGTAAAAGCATCCTCTTTTAAGCAATGGAGAGATTTAGGAAATTACTAACCAGGGTTTTATGGTGGGTTGGGTATAGGAGGGAGAAAGGAAGCCTGATTGGGGAAATGGTCTCTTTCTGCAGAAAGCCTCAGGATAACAGCCGGAAGGGAAAGGCTTTTATTCTGACCTTTAATGGCATCAGACTCTGAGAAAACTCCCACATCAAGTTGGCAGGGTCTAGCTACATTTAACAGAGATGTCCTACAGATGCTAATTTCTTCCCAGTTTCCCCATTAAGACAACCTTGGATCTTATTTCTATTTGCCCACAGCCATCTCAAAATATATCACATAAATGCATTTTGTGGTGAAATGTTTCATATTTTCTTCATCCCTGAAAAAGAAAAACTTTAAGATATGTAATCCCTATAAAATTAGTACACGCCAGTTATAACCTTATCTCTATAGTTTAAATAAACTCTTAAATGCCAATTACAAGTTTATCTTCATAGACACCAACCAGGAAAGAGACAGTATTTTCTTCAACCCACCCTGAGAAGAACACAGCATTGACCATTTTTTCTACCCTCTCTTTTTGAATCCTTGTGGATTTAAGAGTACCAAATAGAACTTTACAAGAATACCATCAAGCACCTCACTCCTCACCTCTTTTTTTTTCTGGGTACTCTTTTTCCTTTAAATGTGAAAATCTCAAACCCTTCTTGGGAGAGCTCAGTCCATAGTAGATACTATGTAGACTGTGCTTTTCCCAGACACATTCTCAAATCTTAGCTTAATAAACTTTAATTGAATATGACTCTAGTTTTCAGTCATTTATTATTTGTTAACAAACTGTCCATTATACTTCCAAGATATCAATGTTTAGGACAAAAAAATGTTTTTCCTTCACTCTCTTAAGGGTGCTGAAACATCAACATACAAAAGGAGATTAATTGGAGAAAAGGCATGCACATTTATTAAAATGCAGATGGGTAGCCAGGCATTGTGGCAGGCACCTATAGTCTCAGCTACTTGGGAGGCTGAGGCAAGAGAATCGCTTAAGCCCAAGAGTTTGAGGTTGCTGTGAGCTGTGATGCCATGGTACTCTGTTTCAAAAAAAAAAAAAAAAAAAAAGTGCAGATGGGAAGAACCACAAAGTGATTCCTCTCACTCCCCAGTAGGGTTCAGACAAGAATATACCATCTTGATGCTACAAAAAGAATGGGAGCTTGGTATGTGACAAAACAGAATACCTTGGAATAATAGGTTGTTAGAGGTGGAGAAGAGGAGGCCTGGCTGGCAAAGTTGGTCTTGTTAGGTAATGAAATCTATAGGGAATAGCCCTCAGAGAAAATAGATGATAAATGTTTCACCACTTTAAGGGTATCAGGTCTTTTCTAGATCAAAACCAGGGATGGCTTTAGAGAAAACCTTGGTACTTCAATGCAGGTTTTCTCGTCAGAGGCTAATCTTTTCCAAAAGAGACATTTCTGCAAAGCAACCTCTGTTTGTTGACTTTTTGAAAATAGACCCTCCACAACGGGTATATTTCAGGATAAAATCATTTGATTTTCTTTATCAAATAAAAATAGTTGCTCAAAAGTAATGCCTAAAAGCTCTAGCATTTTTTTTTCTTTAGTTTTTGTATCAGTGAAGGAAACTAAGTCAGGAGACTAAAATATGACTAGTTGTCTGACCAAAGTTACTCTTTTTCCTATGTATACAGTTACTAACTGCCAACTAAAAGAGACTCGACCTTTTTACAGAAGTGATAATTATAGGCAGCAGCTCCCATTCCAGTTCCCCAACTACAGAAGTGGGGGGAAGGGGCCCTTAAAGCTGAGACTGAGGTTCAGAGGAAAGGATGCTTCTGGTGCTAATGTCTCTGAAGACAACAGATAAAGATGGTTCTGCAACCTTTGAAAAAGTTACAAGGAAACTCAACCAGTATTACAGAAAGAAACCATTCCTGAAGGAGTAAAGGAGCATTGCCAGAGTGAAGCCCACAGGAACAATATGCTATCAGAGCTCAGTACTTGTCCCCAGAGCTGCATCAGAAGAATGAGGGCAAATGTGTTCAGGAAAAGGAGAGAGTTAATTAATAGGCAGCAAACCAGGAGAATGGTAGGCTACCATCTTAAAGTACCATTGTCCTACACATAAGCAGAAATAGTGAGCTTTTAAAGGGAATATTTTCAGGTTCAGTTTATTGTTGTTTAACCACAGCTGACAGCTCTGATGGATCCCATCTCCAGTAAAGATAATCTCATGACCTCCAACCCCTAACCTCTGCCCAGGCCCAGACAATTCTATTGAGCCATTTCTTGTGGTAGAAAGAACAAGGGACATTCCCCACCCCTCCTGACAACTGGCCTGAAGCAGGGGTGCAGGCTTTAGTTTTCAAAAGGGGTGAGGGGATTTTAAACAAACAAAAAACACTTTCATGGCTTTTCAAGCAGTTTTTTCTGTTACAGAAGGAGGAGTTTTCTTCTTCCAGCTTTGCTGCCTCCATTTTTATTTTAGTTGATTTTATTTCCTGGTACAGGGTCTCACTCTGTCATTCAGTCTGGAGTGAGTGGTATATCCATAGCACACTGCACCCTCAAACTTCTGGACTTGAGTGATCCTTCTGTTTCAGCCTCACAACTAATAGGAAATTTATAAGCAAAGTGAAAATGTGATTGTCAGAGCCCCATTAGAATGACATTTAGAACTGAAAGACAATAACTTGATAATTAACACATCTTATAATTAATTCAGTATATGATGATATCCTATAGATGCTGCTTTTAATCAAGTATACATTTTAAAAGAATATTAATTTCATTTTCTCATCAAGATTTTCCATTATGTCACAGAGAAAGGACACCTATTCGTGTTTATTGATTTTTTTGCCATTTGCAACCACAGTTTTTTTTTCCTGATACCTGCAATTTTTACCTTTTCTCTCCTTATCTAACCTTACCTTATTGCCATGCAGAATTCTCTCTTTTTATGTCAATATTTTACATTTTTATTTTTTGTTGTGCAATTTTTCAGTTTCTACTATAAGGAAAAATAATAAAATTGTTCTTAACCAATAATTTGGTTATTAATGACAATATCATTCTTTTGTTAGTCATCAGGCACATACATGAAATAGTTTTCTCTTTCTGCCACAAACTAGAGCTCTATACCAACACTAATAGTTGTAGAGGTGAGAAAGTTGAACAAGACAATTGTCATTATATTTTTTATAGCATAAACTAGAGCTCTTAAGGCATATAAGAAAAGTCATATTTTATACTTGAAACTGAACAAATCAGGTTGTTGATATTTTATATAATGATAGGTTAAACTAGAAAAGGATTTGAATCTTTCTAAAGATTCAAATTGGGGTGAACAAATTTCATTGCTTATGAAGCAGACTTGCCTAGTATGATAGATCACGGTTGTTAATTAGTCACTATCCCCAATCCAAAACCATTAGAATGTACAAATCAGTTAAATTAAAGTCTCTAGTATTTCCTGGAACTAGTATTTCTCTGGTTATTGTGTACAGAAAATGCCTTAGGAATTTTAAAAGATAGATAAAAGTCTGGGTAAATGAATACATAAAGATTTAGATTCTATATAGATTTAATGCAACTATTTAGCTTGATAGAAGGAAAAATATGTGACTAATAAAATTGTCAGAATAAATTTTATGTTCTTTATGGCTTTGCCATAAAGGAAGAAGCATTAAGGTTTCTTTTGTATCTTATCTTAAAGCAAAGTCATAATTTACAGAGAACATTTATAGTAGTTACATATGTTGTCTATTTAAGAGTATAGTTTCTCTCCAACACAAATACAAGGTTAAGCCAAAGAAATATATTTAGTTACCCAATTCTTTTGGATGGCTTCTTAAAATTGCTGCATGCATTGAATTTTACTCTGTAAGAGTAGTGAAATGCTTTTTTATATTTACAAAGATATCTCTAGACATAAGTTCATTTAATACTATTTCACAAAACTCCAAACAAGATACTCTTGGGAGAGAAATCTTTCAAATAATGATCACACTTGAATGAAATGTATTCTGTATATATTCCTATTGCTCTCTTCTGAATATTGAACTATCACTATCACACTGTGAAATAAATGGGTTCCTGCCTCCTCCTGTGTCTGTTTCAGTGACTTTATTTAGTCAAGTAATAATATAAAATCCAACATGATTTTCTGCATGAGAGATGGAAAAGCCAAGTAAGAAAATGAGATGCGAGGGAGAAAAAGAAAAAGAGGGAAGAAACACAAAGAAAGCATGAAGTCATATAATGAGAAGAAGCGAGTCTAATTCATAAGAGTGTTTATGAAATAAACAGAGACATCCCGACATTTCCTTTGTGAGAGGTTATTATCTGTATTGATCTTGGTTTACAAGTTTGCAAGTGCGTTCTCTTGCTTTTTCATTTAAAGAAGTAACACAAAATCCATAAATAACATGCATCAGAGGTTCAGTCTCACTAGAAGGATCCTGAGAACTGAAGCACATTAATCTTTTGAGTGTATTGAACCACTCAGATATATAAATTTTAGAATGGCCTCCTGAGGGTCTAAAGAAATCAAGCTCCTGTCACTGCCCGTTAGCCCTCTAGAGAAATATTCAAAGATAGTAATGTAAATCTAAGAAGGCTTATGCACAAAACACACATCCATATGCAAAGGCAGACACACAGACATAGACATGTACGGCTAGGCAGAGTCATTGAAACAAATATTATTTGAAGTCATGAGCAAATTAATTATTTATAGAATGAATAGTGACAATTAAGCCACTGATACTCTCTCTGGTTTGAGCCATTATGTTCTGGCTGCCTGTCCCATTTTCAATACATCTCTTGTGACATCTGCTGCTATTAATATTGCTCTTCAAGGCATGACACAAGACTAGGAAATACACTTTTTATACAACACCTAGAGCAGAGACACAGATAACCAAAGGAAACAATGTCATTCATAGTATAAGTCTTTTCAGGTTCAGTGAACACAAAATAAAACTTTCTTTACCACTGAATGGCACAAGCCATCAACAACTTTCAAGCATTTCTTTCACTTATAGGAATAAAAGGAAAAAAGAGAGAGAGAGAAGGAAAAGCAGTGTGAAAACAAATGCTTTCTCATAAAAGTACACATCTCAAAGATAGTCTGGGAAGGACCAACCTCAAAAAGTCCTGGCACCATGTCACTGAACCAAATAGCAAAGAATTAGCCCTTTCTGACTGCCATGCAAGGATACCAGATACTGCATGGCTTAAACAACAGAACACTATTTTCCTACAGTTCTGGAAACTGAACTTCCAAGTTTGGGTGCTGGCAGAGTAGTTTTCTGGTGAGGCCTCGTTAGCTTTCAGATGGTCAACTTCTTACTCTGCCCACATATGGCCTTTCTTCTCCTGATATCTCTTCTTATAAAGATAACAATTGGATGGTATTGATGTTCTTATGATGTTATTTAACCTTCATAAATGCCCTACCTACAAATAGTGTTGCATTGGGGATTAAGTTTCAACTATAGACTTCAGAGGAGTGCAATTCAGTCCATCAAAACATCTATCAAGAAGCTTAAGTGATGGTTATGATATTAGAATGTCCGATTTAAATCATGGGTATGCCACTTACTGTCACTATCGACCTAAGATGATAAACTTCATTCTTCAGTATTTAGCTTTTCTTCAGTAAAATGGAGATGAGAGCAATAATTCTCTCATGTAATTTTTTTTTCAAGTTTAATAAGATGAATGATGTCAGAAACATGGTCCAGGACTGAGTACACAAAAGATAACTTGTGAATGTATTTTTTAACTATTATTTTACTGGATAAAACATGTTACTTTTGCACTTTTGTTTTGTTTTGCTGCCAATAGGATCAAGAAATACCTGCCTTTCATACATCATAATTACGATGTCAAAACAATTAGGTATGTGGGATTCTGAGTTTTATAGATATAAACCCTAAATTAAAATGTAGAATTCATTGCAAATGAACAATCGCATATCTATTTGCTTAAATTTCATTTGTTTATAATTAAAATTTACAATTGAACTGTTTTTAGAGTATATGCATAATTATTTTACTAGTCTATTTGTTATGTTGGAGTTGCTATTGTTTTGTGTTGTTGTTATTGTTGTGTAGTATATTGTTTTTGATTTAACAAAAAAACCTTTTTAAAAAGATAGAGAGAAAGAGGACCAAGTATAACCCTCAAATGATCATCCCTACTGCAGATTAAAAAAAAAAATGAACAGCTACACATGCAAGAAAGTACCTTCATAAGAACTGAAAATGAGCTCAGGAATCATCATACCCAGTTTTAACATTATATTAAGGAAAGAGACACTGAAGAGTGTAGGAAAGATAGTCTTGCATTTCCTACACCACCTTATCCCCATCCTCTGACAGCTCTATTCCAGCTCCAGGTGGAGAGAAAATCTGTAGGCTTGGGGTCAGGGGAAAATTAAGTAATTATGAAACTTTGCATTGGAACTCAGAGCTACCATGTCACAGAGAAACACAACATAGGGCAAAATTCTGTCTGCACCTGCAGAAGAGCATTTAGACCAGCCCTGGTAGAAACCTAAGTTGTTTCTAGCTCCACCACAGACAGATTGAAATGATTTGTGCTCTCCAATAAATCTGTGAGGCATTGAGGTCATAAAAACTGCAGATCTTGGACCAGTCCTATCTTTTTCCTGGGCTCAGAGCCAGTGGACATTGGGTTAATGTGACCACTGAAATAACAGCAGTGAGGACACAAGTACCTTTGTCACCCCTCTCCTAACTCTAAGTAGTGTAGCTCAGGGACAAATGTTTGCACTAGGGGAAAGAAAAAGGAGAAATACTGATGAATTTGATTTGCAACTGTGTACTAGCTTAACCACAGAAAAACAAATTATTAAGCAGATTTATAAAACCCATGATTGTACTTAACTTTTATATAGCATTCATTACTAGACCTTCCCTGAGCTGGAAGAGAACCTACTACACTAAAGGAAAGAATCCAGTTCTGGCTGACTAAAGAGTTCTTGTGCTTAGAATAAATGTCAGAGGTAACCAGGCTCCAGTCTTGGGCATCAGGTGAGATGGGCTGGCTTCAAGTGTGACCCAGCACAGTCCCAGTTATGGTGCCCACAAGGGAATGCTCATGGTACCCTTTCTCCACCTTTAGGTAGCCCAGAATGGAGAGTGAAACTCCCTTTGTATAGGGCATAGTGAGCAAGGACTGAGAGACTTTGCCTGGTAATCCATGAAATGTTCCCATATTTTAACTAAGCCCATCTAGGTGACACCAGGAGGAGTCTGCAGGAGTACCTAAGTAAGGAGGGCCTTACTGGGTATATAACACCCACTAGTGCTGCAGTGACCTAAGCTTTAGACTACAACACTTGATTCCTTTTGAATTCCTGGGAAGATTTCCCAAGAAGGATGGGTTCAAATAAATCCATATTATGAATATTAAAATAAATATCAATACCTAACTCTTCAATGACCAGACATTGATGGACATCTATAAGTACCAACAAAATATGGATTAACGTGACCCCACCAAACAAAGTACATAAGGTGTTTGTGACCAATTCCAAAGTAATGCAGATATGTGAATTTCAGACAGAGAATTCAAAATAGCCATTCTCAAGAAGCTCAATGAACTTTAAAACAACATACAGAAGGAATTCAGAAGTTTATCACCTGAATGTAACAAAGAGATGGAACTAAACAAGAAAAACACAGAAAATTATAGAGCTGAAAAATTCAATTGACAAACTGAAAAATTCATCAGAGTCTCTTAACAGCAGAAGAGGTCAAGCAAAAGAAAGAATTAGTGAGCTTGCAGATGAGCTATTTGATAATACAAGGTCAGAAGAGCAAAAAGAATAAAGAAAAAAAGAGATGTAGCATGCCTACAAGATCAAGAAAATAGCTTAAAAGAGGCAAATTGAAATCAGCTTTAAAGAGGCAGTAAAAAGAGATTGTGGTAGAAAGTTTATGGAAAGAAAGATTAACAGAAGACTTTTCAAACCTAGAGAAAGATATCAATATTCAGGTACAAGAAGGTCAAAGAACACCAAAAATATTTAACCTAAACAAGACTACCTAAAGGCATGTAACAATCAGATTCCCAAAGGTTATGAATAAAAAAATAGGTCCTAATGAAAAAAAAATAGCAAGAGAAAAAAACAAAAATATATAAAAATCTCTAATACATCTGGCAGAAGACATCTCAGTGGAAACTTTGCAGACTAAGAGAGAGTGGCATGAAATATTCAACGTTCTGAAAGAACAATAAATTTTATTCTGAATTTCATGTCTTGTAAAAATATTATTCAAGCATGAAGGAGAAATCAAAACTTTCTGAGACAAACATAAGCTGAAGGATTTCATAACAAACCAACCTGTCTTATAAGGAAGTCTTCACTATTAAAGGAAAAACATTAACACATAATAAGAAATATTTGAAAGTTTAAAATTCACTGGCAAGTACAAAAATACAGAAAACTATAGTTCATAAACCACTTTTGGTGGTTTGTGAATCAGAAGATTAAAAGACAAACCTATCAAAAATAAAAACTACAACAGCTCTTCAAGAAACAGATAGTATAAAAATACATAAAAGGAAAAAAACAGAAAGTGTAGGGATAGAGTTACCGTACAGACTTTTTTTTTTTTTTTTTAGCTTTCTCTTTGCTGATTTGCTTTTTGTAAATAGAGCTAAGTTGTATTCAGTCTGAAATAAATGGGTTATAAGACTTCTTTGAAAGCCTCATTGTAATTGCAAATATAAAAAAAAAACAAAACTGAAAACGGATACAGAAATAAAAGGCAAAAAACAAGAAATTAAATCACACTTCCAGAGAAAATCAGTTTTACACAAAGGCGAATAGGAACGGAAGAAGAAAGAAAAAAAAAGAAGCACTAATCAACCAGGAATCAAAAAAAAAAAAAAAAAAAAAAAAAAAAAAAAAGGTATGGACAAGGCCGT